>PVKS010017419.1:0-42086 GCA_004027875.1 Aplodontia rufa
CTCCAAGACTTCACTGTGTTCATGGTGCTGGGGTTCAAACTTGCGTACTTGCACGTGCCAGGCATGTGCCTTAACTGCTTGAGCTGCTACTCCAGCCCCTATTCTCTTCTTGACTGAAGGCAGAGACACTTAGCCCTGAGTGCCCTCTTACCCAGACCCTCTCAATTAAGAGACTGGTCTTTCATATCTGGGAGTACCAACTCTGGAGAAAACTCTCATCTGACTTAAGACCTTTCCTTCTGGAAGACAACTAAAATATTTTCAACATAAAGACTACTTTCTAAAAACCCCTTGTGTAAGACTGACTTGACTAGTGCTGGTAGTGTTGTTGAATTTATTTTTTAAAGTGTATGGAACTATTAAAAGAAAAACTTGAGATAAATTAAATTTCACATATTTTGAGCAAAGAATGAATTTTTCAAATCAGGTTGCCATTAAAACCAGAAGAAGCTCAAGAACACTTGGTTGTATACAGTGTGGCCAGGAAGCATTTATGGAAGGAAAATGGAGGTCAGGGACAGAACAGCTTGATTGGCTACAGCCGGACTTTTGTCTCATTTAGACATGATCTGATTAGTTGGCTGCCAGTGATTGACTGAAGCTTAGCTACTCCAGCTGAGGCTATTTGTTACAAAAGTGCACTCCTAATTTAGGCTGTTAGCTTGCTTCTTAAGGTAGGTTGCAATTCATTAAACAGATTCCACTGTACAGAGGCAGCCTCAGGCCAAATTCTGTTTAATTTAACAGGACATATACTTAAAAAAGCTACGTTGCACCAGGAGTAGTAGTGCTTGCCTGTAATCCCAGCAGCTCAGGAGGCTGAGGCAGTAGGATCATGAATTCAAAGCCAGCCTCAGCAATTTAGTGAGGCCCTAAGAAACAGCTAGAGCCTGTCTCCAAAAAAAAAAAAAAAAAAAAAAGGCTGGGGGATTTGGCTCACAGGGTAAGCACCCTTGGGTTCAATCCTTGGTACCAAAAAAAGCTATGTTGCTTATCTGAAATTCAAATTTAGCTAGGCATCCAGTGTTTCTAAGTGGCGATCCTAGGTACAGGTAATTTTTTAAAAGTAAGAAAGAGAAAAATAGAGAAACTGTGTTGATATTTAATTGGAGCGAGAGTGGGGCAAGTGAGGGAGAATTGACAAAAATGTTTCCTAAGTACTCCAGTTGTGAGAGAAGTTGACATTAGACCAGTTTACTGTAAACTAAAAAAAAATTCAAGTTAGGTTGGAGATAGTTGGGAGAACTTGCAGGCAAACACACTGATAGCAGGAGAAATAGGGTTCGAAGAAGATGGCCCGTGTTCCCCCTGATGTTAGGAAATCAGAAACAGAACATTACAGCTGGAAAATTCCTCACAGATTGTTTGGTGTGGCATCTTCATTTCCTCAGGAAGAAACTGGCACTGAAATATTAAGAGGCTTAGTTACCTGGCTGCATTTTTGCCCATGAGAGGGAACCTTGGTCCCTGACCCTCCATTTAAAAACACCTTTGATGTACCAAGTTTAGAATTGTATAGAATCAAGTACTTTAGATATTGGAGGTAGCTAAAAAGAGCTTTCTTGGGTAAAAGTGGTTAGTTATTGCAGAAATTAAAGCAACAGTTACCAAAAAAACTTGGTTTTGATAACTGCATCTTCTTCCAGTGGCCAGGTGCACAGTGTCCCTAGCAAATGTTCTTATTTGGTCTTCTACAGAGAGCATCTCTATGAACAAAGGGAATCTGTTTTAAATGATGTTATTGGTAATGTCCAAATCTGTGACTCAAAAATCTGTATTATCTGAATCATTCCTTAATTTAATCTTATTGATACAAGCCATACATAAAATCGAGATCAGTATAAAGTTGTTCAAAAATTAGTCAATTAAGTTAAAATTCAGTATGTTTGATGCAGAAAGTGAATGTTGTCAGAGTAAAGAAAGAGATTGTAGGGGCTGGAGCGGTGGCTCCTTGGTTACAGTGCTTGCCTGGCATGCACAAGGACATGAGTTCAAACCCCAGCACCATGTACATGGTGAAGTGTCGGAGCAACAAAAGCTACATGAAAAACTGAATACAATTGATTCTCTCTTTATCTCTCTCTCTCTCACTGTCCTTTCTTTAAAAAAAAAAAAAAAAAAAAGATTGCAGTACTCTATCAACTGTAGTATGAGATGAACTCATCCTGAAGCAGGCAGAAGAATTTGAGGTCAGGTTAGGGGTGGGGAGAGAGCAGAAGTGAATAAATCATGAGCAAGGTACAGGGGTGAAAATGATCCTGGGCAGTTCTAAAATCCATACGTTGACCATAATGTAAAGTGTGTGATTGGAAATGGTGTAAATGTCATTGCCACAACGTCCTCCATGGTCCCACCCCCTCTTTCCCCAGTTCTCCGAAGTTACAATTGAACCATGCACACTGGCTATTTGATTCTCTAAGGAAGGCTTTTCAGAGCCCTCAGGCTACTACTTCCTCATCTGACTGGATAGAAGAGGAATTGGCAAATGGGTTGATCTTGTGAGGGCCTGAAGAAGATAGCTCAGTAATGTGGAATTACTTCCCCTCTCTCAGCCCTCTCCCCTATCCCCCACTTGAATCCTCAGTATGTTAAGTTTGTTCCTTCAGGTTGTTGCCCGTCTGAGACCCAGCACTGTGCCTCATACGCGGTGGATGTTCTACAACCTAATAGTCTCTTCCCAGTCGTTCTGTGTGCCTGAAGACCTGGCTTGATTTAACAAGCAATAAAAAAGAAATGGAAATACCCTTCGATGAAATGGACTTTCTCTTATTCTTCTTACTTTTTCATCTGCTTTCTGCCTACTCCAGTGCATGGGCTACACAGCAGCACTTAGAAAAGTACATGTAGGGGCTGGAGCGGTGGCTCAGCGGTTTTGGCGCTTGCTTGGCAAGCACGAGGACCTGGGTTCAAACCCCAGCACCACATACACAACTAAGTGTTGGAGCAACTAAGGCCATGTGAAAAACTAAATAAAGTTATTTCTCTCTTTCTCTGTCTCTCTCACTGTCCCTCTTTCTTTAAAAAAAAAAAAAAAAAAAGTACATGTAGAAAAGGACCCGTATGACTAGAGGAATCTGTAGTTCACGAACTCAAATCCCTAGTTTTATGAGTGAATGACCTGAGACCCAGAATGGTTAATTACTTTTTCAAGGTTATTAATTTTATTTTAATATTTTATTAAGAAATTTAGTTATTATACAATGAAAAATGCTTCCAATGAAACAATATGATATGTATATATTCTTAAAATTAGATTTACCCCCTAGATCTCACCCTGTTCTTTCACCCTTCCCCCTCCTCCCACCCTCTTCCCCTCCCTCCTCCTTCCCGATACATCTCTATGAATGCCCTAGGTTATGTGTTACTATGCCTTTGCTGGGTCTAATATATGATTGTTGACCACTTTTCACATTGGCCAGGGTCTAGCTCCAGCCTCCACAGAAGAGTGAAGACATTTGACCCTTGGTTCTCTGGGTTTGACTAATTTCAGTCAACATGATTTCTTATCGCCATCCATTTACCTTCAAAGCCTACAATATCATTGTTTCTAATTGCTGAGTAGAACTCCATGGTATAATTTTTGATACCAGGGATTGAACCTGGGCACATCCCCAGCATGTTTTGTTTTTATTTTTGTTTTTTTGTTTTTGTTTTTTTTTTGTTTTTGTTTTTGAGAGAGGCTCTTGCTAAGTTGCTCAGGGCCTCACTAAATTGCTGAGGCTTGCTTTGAACTCAATCCTCCTACCTCACCCTCCTGAACCACTGCAACTACAGGTGTACGCCATTGTGCCTGGCAAGGTTACTAATTTCAGTCATCAGAATCCAGGTCTCCTTGCTGTATGGAGTGCTGATTTTTGGGTGCTTGAGCTTTTTTCATCTTTGCCTGGCAGTACATGAAAATTTGCTGAATATGAGGTGTTCAGTTATGTCTCTAATTTACCTCTACCCTTTCCCTGTCATAGGGGTGAAGTAGAAGGAAAGTATCGGAGTCAAGGAACTTGACTTCTTCCTAACCCTGTACTGCATTTGCACCTTAGAGAATTCACTTAATTCCTCCAAGCTTCTGTTTCCACATGTATAAATTGGTGTGAGCCTGGAATTTAGTACTGTGTAGTAGGTCTCTTCTAATTATATTCTGTAATTTAGTGATCAATCTGAAAATTGACGTTTTGAGGACTGAAGAATGTTCCGTTCTTCTTCCCCCTTACAAAATGTTTCCATAGCTTCTTGCCAAAAGTAGAAGAGTGTGCGTCTGTGTGGAGGAGGGAAGATATGGGGGTTATGGAGGTGGATCTGGTCTACAGTATGGCATCTTGGTGGTTTCTTTGCTTCTGGCCTTCTTTCTCCACTGGTCGCATGGGATGGAAAGAGAAAAAAGGAGTGGGGAGAAAGCAACCAACTCAACAGAATGACTGTGGGTTTTTGGACTTTCTGAATCTTTCTGGTGCTGGACACCGTGTCTGCAGTTCTTTTGTTATGGTCCATTTTGTTTGGTGTCTTGATGTCTGTGAAACATAATAACACTAAGAGCAGAAAGACATGAGCTTTCAGAGTGTCCCCAGCAATGGAATAAAGGTTCCCAAGGAACTGAGGCGATGGGTGAGGAAGCCACGGCAGCTCCCTGTGGTGAGGGAAAGAAATGTGCCCTCTTCACCCCTTTTGAAGTGCTGAGCCCACTCAGGAGGTTGTGTTTTTTCTAGAAGGCAAAGTCTACACTTTTGGCCGCAGAACTGAAATAGAAAAAAATTGAGCTTGACCTACTTCCTTAGCTGTGAGTGCCTCGCATTGTCCTCTCAGGCGCTATGAAAATCCTTGAACTGGGAAGCTGACAGCTGTGAGCAGACCCTTGGATGGAGGGAGATATGAATCTTAATAGGGGTGCTGCCACTGGATGAGGTTGGGAGAAGAACAAGAGCCAAGCCAATTCAAACAGAAGGACAGAAGGGAGGTAACTGCGTGTACAGTTCACAGCAGCAAGGAGTGTAGATTCAAATTATTGATCCCACAACAGTTTTGATGATTTAAGAGGGAAGGATTTGCCGAACCCTTGCAAAGTGGAAAGGATATATGAATCTTCCATGATTGTTAATCCCACTGTACTGAAGGCAAAGAAGGTGGGTATATCAAAACCTGACTGTTAACAATAGCAGTCTGCAAATGCTGGGTTTCAGCAGTGCCCAGGAAATGAACCCTAGGAATCAGTCACCAGTGTGCAAATGAGTAGTTCCCTGTGTGCACGCTGTCTACCAGCCCAGACGTGTGTGTGCCCTCAGGGCTGGGGTAGAGTCAACTTCAGGACCTCTTCCACTCCACACTGTTGTACATTGTGCTTCCCCTCTGAGCTGTCATGAAGTGTCCTGTTTGTCCTGGGCTGGAAGCCTGGGTGTCTGTTAGTCTTGTCCAACCTCTCCCAAGAGGCAGTTGCATATGGGTGTTAATGTTCCCGGGAGTGGTAGTGGAGGTAGTGGTGGTGGTGGGGTCTCCTGAAATGCGAAGAATGTAGAGGAGCTGCTTCTCTTTTTTATAACATAGCTCCAACTAATTCCTTAAAACTGTGCCTGTCAGAAGCTGGGACAGCTTTGAGCTACTTTTGTTCTTCCATTGGTATGGCTGTGCTTTATTTTAGAAGAGGACCTGAGTCTATTAAAAAAGGAAGGTAATCATTTCAAACCCCACTTTTCTGAATAAATCTTGCATTTATGTTTTAAGTGTAGATAACATATTAAAAGAAATGCATTACGAACTTTGTTCATCAAGCTTCACTGTTGGTGAAATTGTTTAGCCCAGGACGGTTTCAACCAGAGTTGGTTATCGAGGAGGACATTGGCCAACTTCCTAAATACCGTTTGGGAAGTGCTAAGGAAAACCACCATACAATGACCAAAAGCAGCAACAGTCATCTCCAAATTACGGGTGGAACGGATTTAGTGATCTCTGAGCTAGTCCTGTAGTTGGGAAGGCAATGTGTATTTCTCTGATGGGGAATTAGGGCTCAAGTCAGACTGGGGCAGAACACTTGAGAAATGGAGAGGAACAGAGCTGTCCTTCACCAGACTGCTCCTTGAAAAGTCTCACCCTGAAGCCCCTGCTGTGGCTCATCAGCAGGGGGCAGAGGTGGTGGTGAAGACTGGGGACTACTGTCCCAGGTCTTACATTTGTGAAGGTTTCATGTTTAGTCTTGAAAAATGATTGCCTAATGATTCAAATAGTTGTGTTTAAATAATTGCACTAAATATAGAGTCCATCATGATGTGGTGGAATCCATTTTTGCATTTCTTCGTGTTTTAGAAAGGTAGGACTGGTCATATCCCTTGACATCAAAGAATCCCATTCCCACCTCTGCTATATGTGTTCCTTACCTACTCTCAGCATATTTTTCCTGTCCATAGCGCTCCTGATGCTGGGGTCCACACAGAGTCCCATTTATCTTTGCTTTTACTATAAGCTGGAATATTCCCTTTAAATTATTTAAGTTACTCAAGATAAAAGAGCAATGATGATAGAAGATAGATGGGTGGAGTTTATTATGGTAATAGCATTCACTGATATTTGGGATTCTGCTAGTGTTCAAATCCTTATGGCTGTGCTGTCAGATCTCCCTCTCCCTGTCTCATTGCTTCGGTTATCCCAAGTCTTCTGCTTTTCCATAGCAAACTCCGTGCATTGCCTTGAGTCTGATCCTAAGATCTCTGAGCCTGGTGTCCCCTGCCTCCATGCAGTTTCATCCACTCACTTGTTGAGGTGCTCAGGGTTCAATAGCAAGAAAGAGAAACGCAGTCTGCAACGTGTTGGGTATTTTCCCATCCTTCTCCTGGGGTGCTGCAAGGCCTTGCTGACCTGCCTACACCTCCATCCTTGATGTTCTAGTTCCTTATCCACCTGCGTAGGCTTCAAAGTTCCCTTTCCATATGAGCATCCAAAGTTAACTTCTGTTCATAATGATGGGGGGAGAGTGGAGCCAAGCATCTTTTGGAGAGGGGTAGTAGGCATTAAAGCCATGCTGAGGCAGGGTGTTCTGAGTCATTCAGGTGCCAAGATGGACTGGAAAAGCTCCAAGAAGGAAGGAGGCTTTTTTCAGGCTAAATAACAGCCTCCTTGTTGGAAAGGAAATAATCAATCCCAGCTGGAGAAAAGAGACTACCTTCCCTTTGCATTTCCATTCAGATCTAATCTTATGACATGAGCCTCTGACATGAGTAGCATTCTTGCCCAGACTTGTGGCCCCAGGGAGAGGATGGTTATTTAAGACAGCTGGCTCCTCAAGCAAGGCATATAACTTGATGATAAATGCGTACAGACAACTTCCCTCACTGGCTGGTCCCAGTCCCAGTTTAATTGACACCCCAGGAGACTTGCAAAAAAACTAAATAGATGTTTCTTTGAAAGAATGTCATGTCTCTGGATGCAAGAAAAAGATAAGAAATGGTTCCTACATACAGTTCATCAGTATTTCCCAGCTGGTGGAACTCTTCAGGGAGGGATTCCTGTGTGCATTCCCTGACAAACAAGTTTCCTGTGCCTTTAACCCTGTCTTGTGTTACAGTGTAAAATACATGTCATAGGATTTTATGTTTTCCTGCTTTGCTTTGTCTTTTAGAAGGAATTTCTATGAATCTGTTATTTTAAGTTGTCTTGCAGAATTTTTTTTTCCTGGAAGCTTAGATATAGCCCACTCCTGAATAATTTCAGGTTTTATTTAAAAACTCCTTTTTCCAGAGTTGATATTTTAGTTATGCCTGAATCTCTAGACCTAAATGTTGAGCATTCTTTGTGATTAGAGATACCTGTGGGTGAAGAATGAATTGATTCAAGCATCTTTCCTCCCACCTGGGAACCTGGTCACTAATATGCTTCTATAAACTAAAGAAAACATTCTGAGAAAAACAGGCATTTTTTTTGAAAGAATGCGAAAATATTGAGGGTATAAAGAATTTATCTTTGCAGTTTATCAAAAATAATAATGGTAGAATAATTTTTTAAAATTAAATTTTAGGAATGGATCTAGGGAATATGAAAAAGACCTTAGGTTTCAAAATTAACGAGCAAAACAAGTGAGTTTGCAGAATGATATTTTCAGCACTGGATAACTTAGAGAAAGTTTTTAAACATACTAAATAAATGCTCTTGGCTGTTGGTGGGATATACTTCCTTAATATTATGGACACATGCCAAATATTTGATATTTTTCTGAACAAGCAGATAAGGAAATATGGCGGGGGGGGGGGAATGGGAAGAATGGAGCTGGGGACCAGGAACAAAAGAGATTTTAACTTTGTTTTATTTCCAAATATGAAAGAGATCTGAAGCAAACATAATGGAATGTTTAGGCTGGGCATTATTTGGTAGACTTTTTAAATCTTGTACTTAATTAATATATAAACTAGCTTAAACTGAACAACAATAAAATGTTTTTTCTAACTTCATTCTAAAGTTCCATGTAAATAAGAATATAATCAACAGTTACAAAATTTTTGTGGGTGTTTTCCTTTTTAAAGTGAACCTTGATAAACCAATGAATCTCACTGTGGGACCATCTCACTTCAAGTTCTCCTAAAGCTAATTATTTGTTCCAACAACTTGGGAATCAGTTGTGTGAATGTTAGTAGGACAGGTTTGGGGGCTGTATTTCAGGAACAGGTGCCTTCAAGACAGGAGAATTGAATTGTGGTATTTGCCTTAGCCGGTATCAATTTTGCTTTTAAAATGTTGCTATAAATAATTTGAATGGATGGCATGCCTTCTGTTCCTGAACAGCCATAGGCCTGTGTCTTACTCTGAGGGTTTCATCAGCTGTAGAACCAGACCTTTGTCTGCTAAGACTGCACTGGGAAACTTTTTTTTTCTTATTTATTTTCTTGTAGAATTTATACTGGTTTGAAAATGAAAATTTTGACTCCTTGTCATGTGAAAACAGATATGGCTGTAGAAATCAAAATCTTACATTTTCTGCAGCACAGTACTGCCCTACTTACTTTAGATTCCAATCTAATCTACTTACCTAGTTGGACTGTAACTTAAAACTAAGGGTAAGCGGAGGGAAGTTTGTCATTAGGTAGTGTGAAATTTGGGCACCTATGTTTATTTTCTTTCCTTCCAATCAAATCCTCTAACCGTCACGTGATTTATTCTTACTGTACTTTTTTTTTTTTATGCTTTCTCTGAGAAGGGGGACAGTGAGAGAGAGAGAAATCAATTTTTATTTAGTTTTTCATTGCTCTGAAACTTCATTGCGTACGTGGTGCTGGGCTTTTAAACTCACATCCTCATGCATGCTAGGCAAGGACTGTAACCCTGAGCCACTGCTCTGGTCCCCTTGCTGTATGTCTTAAGTTTCCTAAACTGTGTCTCCCTTAAGCCCAAGGAATGGAGGCAGAGGAGCCCTTAAAAGAAGGTTGGGTGGTCTTTTCAAACAAGAATTGAGAGTTCAGAGCATGATGTTTAAGAGTGAAATAATAATTTTATTTTCACCATGTGAAAGTGGACATGATTTCCTTTTTTAATAGAGATAATTGTTCCAGAAGCCTAAATACGAAACATGGTAACAGTGTGCTCGGAGTATCAAGGGTTTTTTATGTCACCTCAATTAAGGATTCTCTTAGTCTCTCTTCCAAGGATCTGAATTACTTGGATGTGCTTGCCATATGCTAAACCAATATCAGAAGAGTGGACTAGCCTGTTTTTTATGTGCAGAGAAGATCAATTCCTGAAGAACGTTATAAGTTCTGTATTTTTAAAATGTAAAGGTTATAATGTTTATTATACACATTTATACTCATGCTCTTAGTGTTTCCTGTCTGGCAGCACATGGAGGCCTGTTCTAAAGCCATATCATTGTAACTTGTGTTAGTAATTTGTTTCAGGAGAGTTAGCCAGTTTGTTTAAAGATATCAATTTCAGTATTCCTTGAAGTGTAGGAAGTTGGCCCCAACTTGTACCAACCTTATAACATTACTTAGAAGTTGATCTTTAAAAAAACAAAAACAAAAGCCTCTAAGTATAAGATTGTATATTTGCCATTCATTTAACAGGGTCCAGTTATTTGAGTTTTAGACAGGTTTAAAAAATCTGATTTATCTTTAAAAAATCTGATTTATCTCCTTAAGTTCTTTCATGCTTTCTCATCGACTGTAAATCACACTACTTATACTACTTTATAGGGAGACAGTATGTGCTCAAGTATAAGAGTGTGTTCCAGTCTTGGCTCCTCTTGGCTGGCTACCTGACTTCGAGGAAGTAGTTATTACTTAACCTTTTGGGGCCTCTTTAGGCCTGGGGTTTGTTTTGTTGTTGTTGTTTGTTTGTTTTTTCCTTTGGGGCAGGGCGTGTATAAGATGGTATAAGATGGGAATGGTAGCACAAAGTCGGCCTGTGTGTTAAATGAAATTTAAGTGTAAATGAGATTCATTATGTAAAGGATGCAGTTAATATTCCATTCTTGTTCCCTTTCCCTTTCTTTTGGAAATGGAAAATTTTACGTACCTTTGCATACCTTATTTTCTGTTGACTTTCCTGTAACACTTAGGATTTTCTTTTTGGTTTATTACTTGAGGATGACTGAGTCCTAAAGGGCATGGATACAGGGCCCCGGGCACACCTGACAGAAGAGGTTCCCCTCTAGCAGCTTTAGAATTAGAGGAAGGTACATGATGGTTGACTTAATAGAGTTTTCTCTGATTTTCTTGCCTAAATTCTAAAATTTTGTTCCAGCCTCCTTCCCTTGGCAGACAGCAACAGAACTGATTTGAAATCTCTTCCTATAGGATTTAACACTAAAGGAGGTAGCTCTCTGGGATGATGGTTAGAGGAAGAGCTTTGAAATTACCTCCTTTATAAGTGGAGTGGTCCTTGTCTCTCCTCCTAGAATTTGGTAGCTAAACAGCATTGAAATCTTAAGATCTTTCCAGCCTATTGATAGGGACATTTCTTGAAACCAAATCTTTCATCTCAGGATTGTATCATTAGTCTCAATGGTTGTGTCCTCATTTTTATGAGAAGGCTGCAGTGGGAAAAGGAAGATGAGGTCCAGCAATTTTTAATGGAAGCAAACTAAATGCAGGCATCCGTCTGCAGATGCCACTGAGAAGCCTTTTACTTGTAAGTGCTGTCATCTTTGAGCTTCAGTTCCGTTTCCATGGCAACCAAAAGGTCTGTGAGTGCCTGGATGAATGGATTTACAGGAAGCTGAAAAACATTGCTATTCTAAGTAGCTTTCTCCTGCTATAGAAAGGGTCCTTCCCTTACTGTAGGCCAGCCAGCATTTAGTGGGAACAAAGCAAGCAGGCTATTTATGCTAATTGTATTCTGGGCCCAGGGTAAAGAAATGAGAACCCCAGCCCCTGCTTACTGGCCTGTAAATTTGTTTCTCTAGTTATTCCTAACATTTTGAAGGACTAAATGACTTGTATTTTCTTTGTTTCAGATACAGTAGGTTTTTTGTTTTGTTTTCTTGTGGTGCTGGGATTGAATTCCTGGTCTTAATGCATGCCAGCCAAATACCTTACACCAACCCCCTTGTTCATTTTAAGAAGAAATTTTTTTTTCTAGAGCTAGAACTGATTTAGAAAGGAATGAGGAGTGTCGGGGATAATTTTAGCAACAATGCAGATGCCACTGAGATGCTCATTTTATAGCATCCAGGCATCTAGCTGGGCAGTCTATTTAGAAGTGTCTTCTGTAGCAATAGAGCTTAGACAGCTCCAAGCTTTATCCTTTATTTTGTGTTAAAATTGTCTTCTTTTAGAGTGACATCTTTAAAAAGTTATATTTCTGTATGTTTATTTTAAGAAAAAATCTTAAAGGGTAGACTATTACTCAGTATGAAATGCAATTCTCTCTTTTTATGGCTTGTAATCTATTTTTTTAGAAAATGTCAAGGATATCAAGATAGTTGAATTAAAAGCCTATATAATGATTTTAATTTCAAATATAGGCCATTTATTGAACTCCTTTTCCAAGTTCCTTCACTTCATTTCTTTCTTTTTTTTTTTAAGAGAGGACAGTGAGAGAGAGAATATCAATTTTTATTGAGTTTTTCACATGGCTTTCATTGCTCCGACACTTAGTTGTGTACGTGGGTGCTGGGGTTTGATCCTGTGCACTTGCGCATGCTAGGCAAGCGCTATAACTGCCAAGCCACCCCTCCAGCCCTTCCACGTTCCTTCAAATCTTCATCATAAGTAAGCTAGAAATATTATATTTTAAGAACTGTGCTTTGGTAGAGACAACATTTTAACTGAACTCTGATGATGAAAATCTTGCATTTTGGTTTGAGTGACATTTTGTTCTTTATCTCTCAAACACACAGATTTAAAATTAAAGAAGATTCATAATAATTCCAATGTATTTTATATTCCTCATATCCATCAGTTTAGTATTTCTTCTATAGAATGTGATCCTTGTTCTACCAGGTGGACATTTCTAGAGGCTAAAATTTCCATCCTTGTTCTAGTCAGATTAGTTGATGCCAGTTGAAACTTGTCTCTCACTGAGATTAAAAGATGTTTCTTTTGCATTTTTATCAGGTCCTGAAACTTTTAAAAGTAGGCTTGTAAAATATCCCAAAAGACCTTCAATGAGTGCAACCTCAGTGTCTGAATAGCATCAAATATCTGGTTTAATTGCAAATTGTGTTGCTTTCAATCTACTCTACCAAATGGTTAAAGTAGATTTTACAATTAAGTTTTCTCAAATCACCCCGAAATAATGAAGGATTTAGTTCTTGAAAGAGTTTACGTGATATAAGATTAGTTTTTAGGAAGTTATTTAACAATGTCTAAGGCCAAAATTTGATCAACAAAGTTATTTGCTGAATATGTTCTATAAGGATCTATAGGATTTGACTGGTTTGCCCAAGGAGTTTATAGGTTTTCTTGGAACAGGAAAAAACTATCATATATTCCTGGGAACTGGGACTACCCTGCATGTTAATGAGTTCATAGGGATTCGTAAGAAGAGTAAGAAATGGAGCCCCTAGAGAGGGTTACCTGGAGGAAATAAGATTCAAGGCATTTCAGCTATGATTCATTCAGCAGATATGTGCTCCGTAGGCCCTTATGCCAGGTGCATGTGACCTGCTGGAATTGTAGTGATGAACAAGAGGGTGAACCTGTGTGTGTAGAGCTCTGTCTGGTGAAAGATGCAGACAAAACCAGGCAATTCTTTCAAAAATAATGTGCATGTTGGGCGAATTAGAGAATCAAGGGGACAGCTGGATTTGGAGGGGCACTGAACATTTTTTTTTGAGGACAAGATGCTGCAACTTGAATAGAAAAAAAAGTCCTACTTGTAGTATTTTTGTTTCTCTTTCAGAGAAAGTTAACTTTTTAAAAGAAGTATTCTAATATAGAAACAAGTTCTTTTTAGAAAAAAAGACTTAGATTTCAGAATTTTAGAGCAGGGAGATTAGAGAAATCTAACTTATTTAGCCATCAATTCTTTTTTGACTCTGAAAAGGGTTTAAAAAAATTTTTTTTTCCTAAGAGGGCCAGTGGGTCAGTGTGTTTGTCAACTTTATAATACTATAGCCAGGGAGCAAAAGAGAAAGAGGAAGGGACCAGTGTACCACAGTCCCCTTTAAGAGCATGACCCCAAGGACCTAAAGGCCTTGCACTGGGTACCAACTGTTGAACACCCAGGCCTTTCTGGGGCCCTTTGAGATCCAAACTGTAGCTGTCAGGGGTCCAGACTCTTCTGGTTCAGAATGTACGTGTTCAGTGACCATCATACCTCTGTCTCTCCCTGCCTTTTTCTTATGTTTTGAGCAAAGGGTTTATTTTACTCCCAACTAATCTATAGTATTTTTATCTCAAGCTTTTCAAAATATGTTTGTGTGTCCTTTAACAGAGATCAGATAGGGAAAGAAAATAAAAAGCGGTCGTGGCAAACTGTTAAGAAGTAGAACTGAAATTATGGCTGGCACCTATTCACCCTGAACTAATTAATCTGTCTACTGCAGGATAGAAAAATTACTGTGGCAAATGCCCCCCATTCATTTGGAAAGCTTGGATGTGCTCTGCAGACACATAATTTCTCAGTTGGATGTTCCCCATTATATCCTGCTGATACCTTAGAATTGCACCTCAGCAGAAATACTGCTTTCTCCCATTTGTGTAGCTTTCAGTCCCAAGCCTCATTGCATTTATTATTTCCAAACAGCTTTGGAAGAATTAATTCTTCCTTACATTTAAGAAAGAATTGTGTGGGGTTGGGGATTTAGCTCAGTGATAGAGCGCTTGCCTAGCATGTGCAAGGCCCTGAGTATGATCCTCAGCCCTGGGGAAAAAAAAAGAATTGTGTAGGAAACTCAAGTCTTCTAAACTGATTATTTTTCCCTCGTCCTTGTTAAGAGTGATTTTTTATTTTGTTTTTGAGAAGAGATCTCACTGTGTTGCCGAGGCTTGCTTCCAATTCAAGATCCCCTTGCCTCAGACTCCCAACCAGCAGGTGAAGAATGATGGTATCTTTTTTTCCCCTGAGACTGATGTTGTGACCTGTCCCATGTCTCAGCATTAAACACCAGTTGCAAAATTGCTGATAAAAGGAACAAACGTCATCAGAGTTAAAGAATGTGGAATATGTTATGAAATGTAAAAGAAGTATCTGTCGAAATATAGACGTCTTTTAAAGGTACTGAATGTTTACGAGATGCTGTTTTCCTAAGTTAATTCTTCTTTGTGCTCCTTTATATAGTATGTCAGTGCTCTATTGTAGAATCTGCCCTGTTGAAACATTTTGAACTATAGTGATTAGTTTTCTTGTCCATCTCTACCTGTAGGCTGTCTGGTACACAGTAGGCACTTGATTAATGTTGGGATAAATGTACAGTAGTAAATTAATGTGGCTCCCATTGGCAAAAGAGGGCTATGTTAATTTATGTCAAACCCCGAGCACTTGCTCAGATATTTCAATTTGAAAAGTATCAGCTGAGTTTGGGGCACCACTTGGAACAATTCAAACATATAGTCCCATATATTTGTGAAAATTAGGCATGGGCAAGTAAATACATGAAAGAAGTCTAGTATTGCCCAAATCTAATTTTAGCATAAAAATAAGATTGGTACATTTACAGTTTTGTTCTTTATCTAAAAATGCATATACTTATATAGACACATAGGTATAAGCCAGTGCTTTGCTTTGACAAACTACATGTAAGTCAAATCCTTATTGATTATGGGATGGTTTATATGCATATAAACACATTTGTATGTATGACATAACACTCTTTTCTGCATAGGATTTCTGAGAGCATAAGAAATCTCAATTTTGGGGGTTATAATGTTCTGTAAGAAAAGGCTATCAGTGGAATGTTTCTCAGCTGTCAATAGTATTTTCTGGGAAAATAATTTATTGACTACGTAGGAAAGCATGTAGTTATTTTGTTCATACTTATACAAAAGATTATCCATTAAGATAAAAAGTTCTTAAATATTTGAGACCGTAAATTAATGAAAATGAAGAAATAACATGTACCACCAGCTTTTATATGCTTTCCTTGGAAAGTAAATGGAATTGGTTTCTTGTCAAGTTCTTTGTTCCCATTTTATGATTATTCTAAGAGGTGATTTTACAGATGGAGAAACTGAGCCTCAGAGAGATTTGGTAACTTAGCCAAGATTGTGTCTGTGTGCAGGTATGTGCACGTGTGTGTGAGTTACCTCCGTGCTCAGGGGAACGCTTCTGTGCTGAAGCTGGTGGTTTATTGGGTACAGAGCGACATGGAAACAGGACAGATCTGTTCATCCATCCCCTGCCATGGGATTTTTCTTCTTCTTATTCCCTCTTCTTCATACTCAAACCCTGCACCTCTGTTCTGGTTCTGGTGTGCTTAGGTTTGCAGTTTGGTTGAGCACAGCAATGACAACCTGTACAGTCCACTGTGAAGGACCTGAAAGGAGACTCGGATTTTAACTAGCAGTGGTAGAGGGAAGGGAATCCCTGTGCATTCCTCCTTTATTCCTTCTCAGTGCTGCCTAGGGGTTTTGCTCTTGTTTTCCTTCTATTCAGATATAATAGGAAAGATACGAGATGGGGGGGCACTGGTGCACCAGCCCTGTTCAGTCGCATACCTCAGGTGGCTCCCAGCTTAGGTGCTGCCTCCCAAGCCCTGTAGAAAGGGCTGCTCGGTTCCACATCCCATCTGTGTTATAGCTGAAGTCCTGTGTTAAGCAGGAAAACGTTCAAAAGAGGTTTTGTTCTTGTGGCTGCCCACTGCAGCCCACACTGCAGAATCTAGTTTTTCATATCATCTGTGTTCTTCCCAGTTTTCTGCTGTTAGCTGGTTAGATGCCACCCCTTGAAGTATCAACAATTTCAGCACAAAAGGTTTGGACTTTTCTCAGACGCTGTACAAGCTGAACGACCTCTCTCTGGTTACAGATCTGAGGATTTCTCTTGGCCAGACCATATCCTTCAGTGGCCTTTGAAGCTACTTGCAAGCACACCGCAGTCCCTCCTCTTTCACTCTCCCACATCCCAGTGCAAATTCACACCCTTTCTCTCTTCTTACCCTGGCTGCACCTCCTCCCCCACCTCACACTCACATGATGACTTAGCTTCCTATTTCACTGAGCAAACTGAAGCAATCAGAGAATCTCTGCCTCAAAAATGAAGAAAAAAATTAAGAAGGAAAACAAGTGTCCACCAGCACCACACCATGTGGCCCACCGAGAAGCATCTGTGCCCCTGCCCTCTTCGCCCTCAAGGACTGACTGTGGTCTCATTCAAGTCTAGTCTGTCAGCCTGGGCCCTGACCCCATCCCCGCTCATGAAGGGACGCAGACCTGGCAATTCTCCTTTTCCCCCTTATATCTGCAGTTTACACAAACTGCCTCTCATTTCTCTCATCTTGGAAAACGAGTCATCTTGAGCCCTGGCTGGACTGGATCCTCCTGCCACTTTCCCATTGCTCTGCCTCATCTTTCCACTTGGTTCCTTGAAAGAGTTGTCATCCTCATTGTCACCGGTCTGTGCCCTCAACCTTCTGTTAGACCCGCTGCAGTCAGCCAGGGTCCCAGCTGTCCATCAGAGCTGCTTTTGTCAAGATCCCATGATCGTCATGTTGCTAAACTGGTTTCCAGCAAGCTGGCTATTCTTGCCCGCTTCACTGGCTGCTCCTTGTCTTTGCGGAATTGGCTGCTTCTCCCTGACCTTGTGATGTTGCTGTGCTATGGAGTTCAGGCCTTGCACCCCTCCCCTATGTGCGTGCACTGCTATAATTGATCCAAGATTTTAAAAGCCATCCATCCATATGCTGGAAAATCCCAAATGTATACCTCTGGCCCCAATTACTCCCCTGAAATTCAGATTTGTATAGGTCCAACTGACCACTCAGGGCCTCCCCTGGATGTTTCCTAAGAATCCCACAGTCAGTGTTCCAAGTCTGCATTCTGGAGCATGCTCTGTGCTGACTTACCTGTCATCTTGCCCTCTTCCCTGCAGAGTTAACGGCAGCCCCATCCTTTCAGTTGCTCAAGCCCAAATCCAGGGACTATCATGTTCTTTCCTCCTGTTGTGTGCCTATACCCAATATGACCCCTTCTTTCTACCACCACCCCTATACACAAGCCACTTCCTCTCTGCCTGGAGTGGTAACTGTCCCCAGCTGCATGTCCCCCATCCTCACCCTCACATAGTTTAGCCTTTATCAGTTTTGGATTTTTTAATCTTTTCTTTCTTCTTTCTTTCTTTCTTTCTTTCTTTCTTTCTTAAATAAAGAGAGAAGGACAGTGAGATACAGAGACAGAATCAATTTTTATTGAGTTTTGCACATGGCTTTCGTTGCTCTGACACTTAGTTGTGTATGTGAGTACTGGGGTTTGAACCCGTGTACCTGCACATGCCAGGCAAGCACCATAACTGCCAAGCCACCGCTCCAGCCCCATTAATCCTTCTTTTTAATTGACACATAAGCATACATATTTATGGGCCAGTGTGTTCATTCAATACATGTATATAATGTGTAATGACTGAATCAGGGTAATTACCATTTCCATCTCTTTGTCACTACTTTGGGAACTTCAAACTCATTTCTTCTAGTTCTTTATAAAGTATACAATATGTTATAAACTTGAGCCACCCCTGACTGTAGAACAATGGAGCTTATTCCTCCTATCTAACTGTATTTTGGTCGTGTTGGCTAACCTCTCCTGCTCTTCCTGCCTGGTAATCACTACTCTACTCTCTTCTTCTTTATTTTTTTTTAAATTTTTTATTTTCAGGGCTGAGGACCGAACTCAGGGCCTTGTGCATGCTAGGCAAGCGCTCTGCCGCTGAGCTCAATCCCCAACCCCCTACTCTCTTCTCTGAGGTCATAGTTCTATGTATGAATGAGAATATGTGGTTTTGGTGTCTGTTTCTGGCTTCTTTTACTTAACATTGTGTCCTTCAGTTCCATACCCTCTGCCTCAAATGACAAAATTTCATTTTTATTTTTATATATTATTATTTTTATATATTATTGCTGAATAATCCATTTAATACACACATACACACATACACTACATACCAGATTTTCCTTCTCCATTCATTTGTGGACACACACCTCCATTTCCTGACGATTATGAATAGTGCTATAATGAATCTGGGATTATAGATGTCTCTTTGACATGCTGATTTCATTTCCTTTGGATATGTACCCCTAAGTAGGATAGCTGGATCATATAGTAATTCTATTTTTAGCTTTTTCAAGTGTTCTTATACCGTTCTCCATGATGGCCAGATGACTAATTTACATTCCCACCAACAATGAATGCAAGTTCCCTTTGCTATGCACCCTAGCCAGCATTTATCAGTGTTCTGCTTTTTTTGATGATAGCTATTGTAACTGGGGTGAGATGATTATCTTATTTGCATTTGCCTGATGACTAATTATGTTCAGCATTTTTTCATATACTTGTGGGCCATTTGTATATTCTTATTTAAGAAATACCTATTCACTTTTAAATTGAAAAAAAAAATTTTTTTTCAGTACCAGGGATTGAACCCAAGGCAAATGCTGTACTGTTGAGCTGCACCCCAACCCTTCTTTAAATTTTATTTTGACACAGTCACACTAAGTTGCCTAAGCTGGCCTCAAAGTGATGATCCTCATGCTTCAGCCTCCAAGGTAGCTGGGCTTACAGGCATGTGCCAACGTGCCCAGCGTGGATGGTTTTTGTTGTCATTGAGTCCTCCAGTATAGACTTAGCATAGTCTGGTTCTGTTCAAGTGTGAGACACATTGTGGCAGTCCTCTTCTCCAAAGCAGCCAGTGGTTTCCCGCCTCACCAAGAGTAGAAGTCCTTACTGGTGATTGACAGGGCCCTACACAGTCTGCTTCATGTGCCCCTTACCTTTCTCCTGCTCTGTTACTGTGTTCCAGGACCTTCTTGCTGTTTCTTATGGACATGCTAAGTCTGATCTCTGCACGGGGCTTCTGCACATTCTGTTGCAGTGTTCCTCTGCTTGGAATGCTT
Source organism: Aplodontia rufa (assembly GCA_004027875.1). Taxonomy (NCBI): domain Eukaryota; kingdom Metazoa; phylum Chordata; class Mammalia; order Rodentia; family Aplodontiidae; genus Aplodontia; species Aplodontia rufa. Next base: position 19,451 of record PVKS010017419.1, read on the forward strand.
TTCCCACAGATCTCTCACATGGCTTGCTCTGTCACTCCTTTCAGTGTCTTGCTCAGATGTCACCTTTGCAATGAAGCAGTCCCCGCCCACCCTGTTTAGTATTACAGCAGCCATCTCTGCATTCACTGTTCCTCTTGCAGGCCCTTTCTCCACAGGATGTACGACTTTCTAACTTCGTGTAAATTTACCTGTGATTCTTATTGTTGTTCTCCCCATATAGGACTAAGAAAGGAAAGAATTCTTTCTTTCTCCCTCTTCCTCTTGTTCTTTTGGACTCATGTATCTATAGCACCTTGAGTAGTGCCTAGCATCTAAGTGTTAAATAAAAATGTTTTGAATGAATGGAGGCAGAAGCAATTTCATATTTTGGGTGGTATGTCGCTATCCTGAGCATATATCTGGTTAAAAAAAGGTCAGGATATGTGTTTTATCTCAGGTAGTATCATTTATTCATTTGATATCTATCTTGAGAGCATCGATGCCGACCTTAAGGCATCGCTGCACCTAATTGAAAATCATGTGCTTTGGTTGACTAATGAATCAAATATGCATTCGGCGACTAAAACCTGAGTCAAAGAGAAGCAAACTGTGTTTGGAAAGCAAAGCTAATTTATATAGACAGGCAACGTCTCTAAAAGGTGATTAACAAGCACTAAATAGAACTATTGTGGGAAATAAACCATCCTGTTGATCTGTTATGTTCCTGGGAGCTGTTGAGTGCCTTTATTCTATGTAAGAAGTAACTTAGATATTTGTCATTCTGATCAAATGCCAACAAATTTAGTACCAAGCTATTTCCTTATAATGCAAATTAAAAATCAAATCACTGGGTGCTGAAGCAGTGGCTCAGTGGTTCTTGAGCGTGCCTGGCATGCGCAAGGACACGAGTTTGAATCCCGTACACCACAAAGGGTCAGAGCAACAAAAGCCACATGGAAAACTAAATAAAATTTGATTCTGTCTTTCTTTCATGGTCCCTCTCTCTCTCCTTAAGAAAACAAACAAACAAACAAAAAAAAAAACACTGATTTTCCACAAAGATACATTCAAGTGTATTTTAGAAAATTCAGTTATTTTTACTTTTTGTTTCTCAAAAAGTTGGATTAAACCTTAGCGGAAATTTATTTTATTTGGCCAAGGAAGTAAAACTGGGTTCAAACCATTTATTGCATGAATGTGTATAAAAAATAAAGTACTTGATAGACATATCAAGTTGATAGACATAAATTACTACGTAGACATAAATTACTACAGAACAATGTGAAACGAATAAGAACTATAAGTAGGAATGTGAACTGTGGGTTTCCAGATGAGGGAAAGTAACAGGGTGTTCACAGTAAAGCAGAGGGGCTGGGGTGTAGCTCAGTGGCAGAGTGCCCATCTAGCCTGTCTGGTGTCCGATCCATAGCACCACTGCCCCCCCCCCCCCAAAAAAATTAAAATGTGGAAGTGGAGGACCCACACCAAAGTTCCTGTGTACACCTTCATTACCTGTGTGGGGGGCACTTTTCTCTCTCCATCTGTTTTTTTAAATTTGTAAATAAGGAGTGCTAATAGTACTGTCACAGGGTGGTTGTAGGGATTAATGAGATAATGCATCTCAAAATACAAAGAGAATTCAGAGAGGTTAAGTGATGTGGTGTTTAAGTCCTAAGCATAAGAGGTAAAGATGGCCATGAAGATCACAGCTGTGGTGCCACTTGCCCTGGGGAGGTCATACTGTGTCTTTTACTCGGGTCCACTAGGGGCAACCCCATGGCGCTCCTCAGTTCATCCAACACACATGCATGGGGTATCCAGAAAAGCCAGAAGCTCTCTTAGGCCCTTTGGGATCATGAATAGGAAACATTCCTGTCCAACTGGAAGTCATGACACCAGGGTGATGAGAAAAACCTGAGGGACAGCATGAGAAGCTTGGTGGCAAAGGCCAGCTCTGAAGTGGAAGCAACCCAGACATCCTTCACCTAGTGAATGGGTAGCAGATGTGGTGCATCCATACAGTGGAGTATTAGGTAGGCACAAAAAGGAATAAAGTTCTGATACGTGCTACAACGTGGGTAAATCTTGAAGACGTGCCAAGTGAAAGAAGCCAGTCACAAAATGTCACATACTGTGTGATTCCTTTTATATAAAATACATAGAACAGGCAAGCTCACAGAAGTAGAGAGTAGATAATGGAGCTGGGCACAGTGGCACATGTTTATAATCCTGGCAACTTGGGGGAGCTGAGGCAGGACATGAAGTTTGAGGTCAGCCTGGGCAACTTAGCAAGAGTCTGTCTCAAAATGGGTTGGGGATGTGGAGCTCAGTGGTGCAGAACTCTTGGGTTCAATCACCAGTACCCCTTCCCCCACCCCCCAAAAAAGATTAAGTAGCTCACAGGTCCCTGAGGATGAGGAGTCATGTAATGGGCATGGAGTTTCTTTCTGAGGCAATAAAAACTTTGAAAAATGGATTATGACCATGGTCATACAGCTCGGAATATATTAAATACTTTGAGAGGGTGCATTGTATGGTATGTGACTCAGATCTCAATAAAGCTGTTAAAAAAAAAAAATACCTCCCACCTCAAGCAGGCTTGACGTGGCTGAGGAGTGAACAGAAGAAATGGAGGGCTGAGCCAGGTGAGCCCACGGAAGGACGTTCTCTTAGCTAGGAAGAAGCCGCTGAGGGTCTCCAGGGCTGCGCCGTTGCTCTGGTGCCTGTGAGACCCAGTGTCCCAACACCTGTGAGAACAGGATGGCTGAAGCCAGGGAGCTGGGGTCCTGGAGTTAGAGACAGGGCAGTGGCCCGGGTATCCAGGCAAGAGAGAAGGTGTGTGTGAACCAAGGAGTAGAAGGAGAACCATGTGAGAATTAGAAAGGACTGGATATGAGGGGCTGGAGAAGAAAGAAGAGGACAAGTCTGTGGTAGGACTCCAGCAGTGGTGAAGGGTGTGACACAAGAGAAGCAGACATGAAAATAATACCAAGGGTGAGTCCTCTGTGGCCTGAGCAGGCGGCGATTCAGTGAAGCAGAGAAGCCAGATCTTGCTTGATGAGAATTGAAGGGAATGCACAATATCCATGCCTGTACCCCCTGTTGTCTGTACAACTTGTTGGTATTGCAGGGACAGAGTGCATCCCTCAGGATGACCTGAGTCATCTACAGCCGTATCTAGTACTCTGGAGCTTTGTTTTCTAACCCCATAGTGAGCTTTTCCTCCCCTCTGGTAACAAGCTGGTGATCAGGAAGTCATAGGGATTGCTGAGGCTGCTCTGTCCTGGTATGTACTAGAGCAGTTTTTTTAACACTTTATTTCAGGGGAATGGAATACTTTTTGCAAACGAAATCTTATACAATCCTTAAAAAAAAAAACAGGTGGACGTAGAGCTTACCTGTGTCCAGAGTCCTTGGAAGATGGCTCTAATTGTCACCACAGAGATGAATGGATTAATGTGTCCCCAGAATCCAGGTTCTGTGGAATCTGAGACTGATCCATGCAGAAGGGAGAACTTTCTGAAAACTGAATGTGTAATGAAGACTACACATGTAGGTGTAGGGCCTTGGAAGAGCCCTGAAGCCCAGCTCTCGTTACCTGGCTCTGATCTTAAGGACGATGATGGTGCTGATAGGGATGAGTGTTTGAGTTCAGCATATTATATACCCCGCACTGTTATGGGCAGTTTTTATATGCTGGAGGTATAGAAAAGTCATGCTCGGGGCTGCAGTGGTGGCTTGGTGGTTATGGCGCTTGCCTGGCATGCGCAAGTACGAGAGTTCAAACCCCAGCATCTCGTACACAACAGAATGTCTGAGGAATGAAAGTCACATGAAAAACTAAATAAAAATTGCTTCTCTCTTTCTCTCTCATTGCCCCTTCTTTCTTTAATTAAAAATAAAAAAACAAAAAAACAAAGAAAAGTCATGCCCAAGGTCTTGCAGCTAGGAAGTGTAGTCCTCAGGAGAAAGAGGAAGGAAAGAAGAGAAAAGAACACTAAAACTGAAAGCAGATGCCCCCTTCAGCCCCAGCTTTGCCGCCATCCTTTGGGGAACCCTGGAAAACAAAAGAACCTTGTCAGTGCTGCTTGATTTCCCTTCTTAGAACAGGAGTGCTGGTGGGGCTGGGCTCACCGCTCAGTGGCAGAGCGCTTGCCTAGCACATGTGAGGCACTGGGCTTGATCCTCAGCACTGCACAAAAATAAAGGCGTTGTGTCCATCTGCAACTATAAAGTAAATTGTTATTAAGAAAACAATAACAGACAAAACCCAGGAATGCTGAGGTCTACCGGGAGCCCTTCGTTGCTTTGATCTGCGGTGCATATCTGGGAAGGCAGGGTGCTGAGGACTTTAAGTAATGGGATCTTAAACAGTTTTCAGTTCCTCAGTATTCTAGGTGAGGCTTGAAAATGTTTTCCGCTTTGCTAACGTTTTATTCTAATGTTTCTGATTTCTCGCATGTGATTCTTTTTTTCCCAGGTTACTTGTCTTCAGGACTTTTTTGGTGATGATGATGTTTTTATTGCATGTGGACCTGAAAAATTCCGTTACGCCCAGGATGACTTTGTCTTGGATCACAGCGGTAAGGGGGTTCATTGTCCTCTGTGAGCTCCGAAATGCAGGCGTGGGATTTAGTTACTTGACACTAGCGAAGAGGTCTGGTATGCTGAGGAAAGAAGAGTCTGGGCGGTGGCTCACATCTGGAATCCCAGGGAGACTTAGGAGACCAAGTCAGGAGGATCCATGGAGCCCAGAACTTCAGGGTCAGCCTGGATAACTCAGCAAGACCTTGTCTATACAAACAAAAATAGGTAAAAGGATAATAACTGAATAGTTAACTGCGGTGATCTGAAATTTCTTTACAACTTAAAAAAAACATGTTTTGGGGGATAAAGCTATTTTGTAAATAGAATGAAAATCACCTTTTCTTTCTTTTTTTTTTTTTTTTTTTTAAAGAGGGGACAGTGAGAGAGAGAGAGAGGATTAATTTTTATTTAGTTTTTCACATGGCTTTTGTTGCTCTGAGACTTCACTGTGTACGTGGTGCTAGGGTTTGAACTCATGTCCTCATGCATGCTAAGGCAAGCACCATAACCACCGAGCCACTGCTCCAGCCCCCCACTTTTCTTAATTTTAGCCAATATAAGAAGTTTTTCAGCTTTTAGAAATTATAAATTATTTCAAATGTTCTAGGAATGAGGCTTTACTTCATTGTTCTTCACTATTCTAAACCTATCATAGTAACGATTGTTTTAGCTAGTAGCAAAGTCAACTTCTTTAAATGAGGCAAAATTATTCAGACATAAAATTTTGGAAAAGAGAGATCTTAAAGATCTTCTGTTTTGTAAATAAGGAAAGTTAGCTCTTAAAGGAATGAACGGTAGACAATTTTGAGTTGGGGGGTTGTAACAGTCTGGAATTAGAGAAATATATCACCAAAATAATATAGTGAGACACATGCTTTTTAAAACTTGAGGTGGTGGTAACCTCTCTCATGTCATTTTCTTGTTACCCTGTATCAATTACCCACATGCTTATGGTTTATCTACTTTTGATACATTTTTCTGTTTTTCACCTCTACCAAAAAAAATTTTTTTTTGTACCAGGGATTAAACCCAGAGGTGCTTAAACACTGAGCACCATTCATCCCCAGCCCTTTTTATTTTTTATTTTGAGACAGGGTCTTGCTAGGTTCCTTAGGGTCTCCCTAAGTTTCTGAGGCTGGGTTTGAACTTGAGATCCTCCTGCCTCAGCCTCCTGAGCTGCTGGAATTATTGGTGTGCACCACCATGATGTACTACCTCTATCAAATTTCTTAAATGCTTTCTGCATTGAATCCTATTGGAGTGTCCCTGCTTTAGGTTGGTAATACCACTGGAAAGTCATTAATTGTAGATGATGTTCTTTTGTGTTAAGTGTATTGATTGATGTTTTTCCTCTTTCCTGAGAGTGAGGTGGACTGAGATATCCATTTACCTATTTTACATCTTCTTTAATTTTAGCAATAGTTTTATGATATTTCTTTGATGTCAGTAGCAGTCATTTTGAAAGTTGAGACACTGGAACTAAATGTTTTCTAGGTTATAAAGTTTGTTCGGGCTGGGTGTGGTGACTCCTGCCTGTAATCGTAGCAATTCAAGAGGATGAGGCAGGAGGACTGCAAATTTGAGGCCAGCCTCACTGATTTACCAAGACTCTGTTTAAAATATTAAATGTTAAATATTCTGGATCCTGTTTAAAAAAAAATGGGGATGTGTCCTAAGGATATAGTTCAGTGGTGGAGCACCCTAGGTTCAGTCGCCAGAATGTACAGACATTGTACTCTGTGCTTTGCCTGTATGTTCCAAATTTATCTGAGCTGGTTGGATCCTTCATTATTGAAGGAAAAAGTACTGCAAAGTAAGGAGAATAATGGCCATTTCATAGGGTTTAGTGAGGATTAAGGGAATTAATTATATGCCATGGCAGCTAGGGTGTCCATCACATACTAAGGATTATGTGTCTACTTAGTGCTGTTAGTGTTGACGTTGTCACTGAAAATCCCATGCCACCACCATTACCTGGTGAAGTTCTGAAGTGAAAGCAAATCTCAGACCTAATTTACCACAAGTACGTTTCTTAGAAGACAAGATTAAAAAAAAAAAAAAAACAGTTGTTTAATTTATGTTGAAATCTTGAAGTCCTAACTGTCCTTTTAGGCTTCTGACAGCATCTTGCATTAAAGATCCACAGATTTCAGGGGACCTTACCTTGGTCAAGTATCAGATCCTCTATGAATTGCTGGATGCAGGGCTGGCTCATTCCTTAGTTCTGAAGTTATTGGCGCTGTATTGATGTATCTGCACACAGAGGGGGGCAGCACCTTTAAATTGTTTCTAACTGGTCCACAGGCCACACCTTTCAACCAGGAATGCTTTCTAAGAAACACCCATACTTCCAATTAACCAAGCCAAGGCTCCCGCTCCCTTTGTTGGTTTGGATTAGAGTCTTTCAGATGCTAACTAGCCTCGCTTTGTGTGTGTTTTCCTGATTAGTGTACTTCACATGTTGATTTACTGCCTCTGGGGTTTAAAACTAACCATGTTTTATTCTTCGTAAATGGAAGTATTTTAGCTCTCAGACAACATGTTATCTAATTCAATCCTTATAACAAGCCTGTGAAGCTGATTTTGTTCTTGTTCCAATTAGAGAAAAGGGAAAAAAATACTGAGATTTAGAACATAACCAAGGTCTCCCAGTTAGCAAATGTCAAATCCATCCATGATCCATCCCGAATCTGCATGATTCTTAGACCCATATTCTAAATTATTCAAATTAGAAATAATTATGTTAGCTGTAATTAGTTCTGGTATTTTAAACACTATTTTATTTGACAGTATGGAAAGACCTAAGTTATTGTTTAAAGCTGTTTTCCTCATTTTTAATGCTTCACACTTTGGGGAGAAGGAAGATAAGTCCTTGAGTTAGCATCCCATATCCTTTCAAAGTAAAAGTGTCTAGGAGTTGGAGCTAATGATGAGATTATAGTCTTTGCCTGTTGGAGCTACTGGTTATAAAGAAAGTTACACATGTTGGGATCGGGCTGTGGATGTTATTGCATTTCAAGTTAGGTAGGCCACTGGGGGTTTTAGTGTTCATTAAGAACTCCAGAACAGGGCTGGAGCAGTGGCTCAGCAGTTACAGCGCTTGCCTGGCATATGTGAAGACACGAGTTCAAACCCCAGCACCACATACACAACGAAGTGTCAGAGGAATGAAAGTCACATGAAAATTAACAAAAATTGCTTCTCTCTTTCTCTCACTGTCCCCCTTTCTTAAAAAAAAAAAAAAAAACTCCAGAAAAATGAGGTCATGTCGCTAGATGTGTGGCCTGCTGCAGGTGTACATTTGGGGCAGTTGCTTGGCACATTAAAATTAGTTAGCAGGACTGAGGGTTGCTCAGTGTGACCCTTGCCTAGCATGCTCAAAGCCCTAGGTTCACTCCCCAGCACTGCACACCCTCCCACCTCAGAAGACCTTGAACAGTAACAGGGAAGTTGTCAGGTAATAGTTGCAGGCAGTAAACTGTAGTCACAGAAGATATGCGTGTGGCCACTGTTAAACCCTGCTTTATTTATGCACTTTTGTTTCTTTCTAGAATGCCGTGTCCTGAAGTCATCTTACTCGAGATCCTCAGCTGTTAAATATTCAGGCTCCAAAAGCCCTGGGCCCTCTCGTCGCAGCAAATCACCAGCTTCAGGTAGTTCACAGAACAGTGGGGGGCAGTCATTAGTTCTATTAAATGTTTATGAGCTAGGAGCCTTTACCAGGCTTGTGTGCAGCCAGGTTGCAGAACAGCATATAGATAATAAGGTTTTTACAGCCAAAAAAGAAATCTGTTCTCCAAAGTCGTAGAGAGAGACGTGCATGGTTTTGTTCTGACATTTTCCTGGAGAATAGCCTTATTAAAAGTTATCTACATTTTTGTGTAGAAGCAGTTCACATTTGGGCCACGATATACTACATTTTGAATTTTGTACTAAATACTTATGGATATTTATTTTTCTGACATTTCCTTTTATTTTTGTGTACACACACACATGTTTACTTGCTCAATCTCCACTGGCCTTTCCATCATCGAGCAAGGTAATAGTAGCAATGATGATTATTGGAAAGTTATATTTTTTAACCATCAGACTTCTGATTAAGTTTCTTTCAAGTCTTAAGCCCATAGATTTGTCATAATTTGAACTGTTCTGGCATTTTTTAAACAATAAAAACATGTATAAATATCTCAATATATTGATTCTATGGGCTTGCTTATAGTAATTAAGAGTAATTTTGCTTGTTTCATTCCCCACTAAGGAAAGAATGGTGGGAAAGCATTTAACCAGGGGGAAATCTAGAACGTGAGAAAGCGTCACTGAGCCGCAGCTCTAGGAAGACTGTGTGAACCTTGCCTTCTCAGGGCTCCCCCAGCATCTTCCTCACGTCCTCTAGGGCAGGCTGTTCACCCTGCTTTCCATGTGCACTTGAGACCTGCTAAATAACCACTCTCTTGCTGTCTCCTCCCACTTTGTATATACTGCATGGTGCAGTTAGGAGGGGAGGCCACCACTCCAGTGCCTATTCTACAGCCAAATCCCCAGGTGAGCCATGGTCACGATGGCTTTGTCGCTCCGCTGGGCTTTTGTTTTTGTCTATTGCTGCATTTGTTTCTTTTGCTCCATTTCCATGAGTGTATCTAGCTTCCTCCAGTGTGCAAGGCGTCACAATGCATAGGACGCTGTGGCTGCCTCTATTCATCAGAGACCTGGTGATCAGATGGCCTTGTGCCTGTCTCTGTGTGGTTGAGATACGGAGGGATTTGGAGGAGGTCACCTCAAGGGGGTCTGTGTTCTGGTGAAGTTTGGAAAAAATTCTGCTACCAAAATAGGTTGATGAGGTTTATGGATGAGACAAATTACCCTAGTTGTCCTTTTCTACCCTCACCCCTGCCCCCACTCTGGGATATAATGATAAGGATTCATTAAGACCCTAGAATTCAAAGTATTTCTTAGGAATGTTTGCCAGAATTGGATTGTGAGGTGTATATACAAGGAGGTGGTACATAATTTTTTGGTTGTAAAATAATTTCACTCTAAATTTATGACAATGGACACTAAATGTTTTTTCCACCAAAGATCTCTCTCTCTCTCATTGATTTTATTTTAATTTGCATTAGGCTTTCTGTAAACTATGCTGAAAATCAGAAAGATAATATAATATGAAATAGGCATAAATACAATGACCTGATCCAATTATAGGGTAGATATAGGTTTATTGTTAGATTCCTGAATTTTGTGGTAGGTGATATGTATACAGAAATTTATCACATCAGTATAAGAAAAGTAGAGTGTTTTAGGAATCAGTTTTGTCCCCATGAGGTCCAAAGACAAAAATTAACACACTGAAATAGAAATGTTTCACTGCCACATTTCCCTACAGACCAACTACTCCTTGACAAATGTAATAAATGCATAAATAATGATTTTTAACTTGAATTTTGAATTCTGGAAAGCTAACATTCTGGGATGCAAAATTTTCAACTGATACTGTGTATGGATAGAGAGCAGGCCTCAAACTCATGGGTGAAAGTTGTGAGATTTTAAAAATCACATTTCAGAGGGCAAGCGGTATTTGTAAGAAGTTAATTCAGAGTGTGTTCAGCACTTAATTATGGTTACAGCAAATTCAAATCCTGTGTAACTGCTGGCACGCCACTGGAATTCTGAAGAAAGCTGCTGTATTTATCTCTGTTGTGCTTTCTCCTCATTTCTATCACCAAGAAGGAGAGAGCTTTGTGTTATTAGAAGCCACAGTGCCAGGAGCAGCATTACTTACCAATCCAGAGTTCTTTAGCCATGGAGTACCTGTTGCTGTTTAAAAAACCTCTAAGCAGGGCTGGAGCAGTGGCTCAGTGGTTACGGAGCTTCCCTGGCATGCACAAGGACCTGAATTAGAACCCTAGCACCATGTATACAACAAAGTGTCGGGGCAATGAAGGCCACACGAAAAACTAAATAAAAATTGATTCTCTCTCTTAAAAAAAAAAAAAAAAAAGTCTCCGAGGGAGCTGGGCACAGTGGTGTGCACCTATACAGTGCCAGCCAGATACTTGCGAAACTGAGGCAGGAGGATCACTTGAGACCAGCCTAGACAAATCAGATCACATCTTTAAAAAAATAATGGGCAGGGGGTACTAATTGGAATTTCAAAGAGCTTGTAGCTTTGTAAACATAATATTGGAACAGAGATACTGCTTTGAGTGATATCTCTGGTCCATTCAGTTCTTCAACAAAACCCCACTAAGTGCATGGATATCAATGTGGATAATGTAAGTGGATAAATAGTTACCATTATTTGGGTCTTAAGAATCAATGTTTTAATGTTTAGCTTATGAATATTTGATAGTCTACCAAGATAAAAAGTATTCAGAGCAAACGAAGCCCTCCTCCCAATTCATCTCTTACCTTATGGTTGAAGGGAGGAGGGAAAATAGGGAGGGGGATGGAAGAGATTGTGAAGACATTGTGAAGATGCTGCTGGTCACTGTACACCCTTCAATGGGTGGCAGCAGTGTTGGGAGGTCACCATATGGCTCTGTCCAGAGTTCTGTTTAGCCTCCCCCAGATCTCCAGAGAAGTAAGGAAAGTAAATGGAATTAAGCCCTTATTAGTGAACACTTTTTAGAACCTTCCAAATGCTGTTGAACACCGAGAAGGCTACATTGACTAGTATCTCTTTAGGATGAGAATTAGTTTTGGAAAAATATGGACATACAGTTACTGACATGGATTAAATCTCTTGCATTGAGTTTTGTTCAAAAATCATGCTCAGGCATGGATGGAGTTTTAGATAGACCCATCAGCTATAGAGATAGCCACAATTCTGTCACCATTTCAAGGAAGCCTTTGCCCCCCAGTGTGGTGTCTAAATACCAGTGAAAGCTAACAGTACTGATGCATTAGGAACTTAGCGACCTGTACAGATTGTTATGCAGGATGGAGGTTAAAATAAAAAGCTGGGTACAGTGGTACACATCTGTAATCTCAGCTACTCCAGAGGCTGAGGTAGGGGGATCGCAAGTTCAAGGCCAGCCTTGGCAACTTAATGAGATCCAGTCTCACAATAAAAATAAATAAATAAAAAGGACTGGGGATGCTGCTCAGTGATAGAATGTTTGCCTAGCATGCTGAGGCTCCAGGTTCAATCCACAGTCCTGGGGGAAAACAGTGAAATTCAGGCTCAGATCACGGCAAATGTGTTACCTGTAACAATCTCTATTTCATATGAATCCCTTGAAAGAGATATTCTTAGAAACTTTTTAAGAACAGTTTTAAGTTGAGCAGAAAGTATAGGTTTCCTGTGTGTCTCCTGCCCGCAAACACCTAGGGCCTCCTCCGTTATCAGTCTCCCCCCCCCGCCCTGCAGTGGTATGCATGTTTGTTAGATCATTGTCACCCGAGGTCTGAGGTTTCCATTGGGTTCACTCTTGACTGTGCATTCAGTGGTTTGGGCAAATCCATGATGGCGTGTATACTCGCTCCATTGTCTCATGAGAGTAGTTCACCACCTTAAAAATCCTTTGTATTCTACCTTTCAAAGGACATTTTTTAAAGAACAGTAAATGAAATTGAGAATAGCAAGTAGTTTTTGGTTTTTTTTTGTTTGTTTGTTTTTGTTGATTTTTTTTGGTGGTGCTGCTGATTGAACTCAGGGCTTCATGCATGCCAGGCAAGAGCCCTACCACTGAGCCACATCCTCAGCCTACAACAAGGGCTGTTGAATACCTTTTTCCCACTTTTCTTTTTGGGGTGCTGGGGATTGAACTCAGGGGCTGTCTACGACTCAGCTACACCCCCAGTCATTTTTATTTTATTTTATTTTTGAGACAGGGTCTTACCACGTTGCCTAGACTGACCTCAAACTTGTGATCCTCCTGTCTTTCCAAAAGCTGGAATCATAGGTGTGCACCCCCACCCTGGCTAAGTGCTCATAAATGTTTCCCATTGTATGATTACTTATGTTATACTTGTATTCTAAGTACCACATGTATTAAGAAAATCTAGATAACTACAGGAGTAGTTTAGAATTACAGAAGTGGTTGTTCAGAAATTTGTAAAGAACTGAAAAAGATGTCATGTTGACTGAGTTTTTTAAATGAGCAATATAATAAACATGACTTCATAAGCATGGATATCCCTCTTTTTTTCTTTTTAAGAGAGGGACAGTGAGAGAGAGAGAGAGAAAGACAGAATCAATTTTATTTTTTCATGTGGCCTTTGTTGCTCCAACACTTCATTGTGTATGAGGTACTAGGGTTCGAATCTGCGTCCCTACATATGCCAGGCAAGTGCTGTAATGGCTGAGCCACTGCTCCAGCCCCTGGATATCCCTCTTTACAGATGATTCATCTCATCATAAACACCTGCTGATCCAGAATTTCTGCCTGTACTCAGGACTGGTGCTTCCTGTTTGAATCACTTATGTAGAACCTTTACCTCTGTTTTTGGCTTTTTATACTTACTAGTGTCATTTAACATAAGTTGTTCTACCCACATGTTAAGAAAAAAAAGTGGATCTATTTTTTTCTTTTCATAAAAATCAATGGCAGTTTTCCTCTACTTTGGGTAAAGCTTTGGAGATTAATAATAAAAGATATTATAAATACTCCTTTGGAGGAGAAAAAAAATACAGTCATTCTAGACGGTAAGCATTCTGTAGGATACAATTTGTGAATTAACCTTGTGGCAGCCATAATCTAGTTCCTAGCATAGGAAGTAAGTGAAGATTTCTGCGAAATAAGTGTATGGCAATTGGGAGAAATTGGATAGAAAATGACCAAGATTTGCTAAATAGTGGGGAAATAAAGTTCTACAGGAAAAAAAGGGAAGGATTTAGAAATAAGTAGCCTTAATAAAAACAAAGCTGAGGAGTATCTTTTATGCCCTTCAAGAAAATAAGCAAATTTTACAAGGAAAATAACCAGTAGCTTTCCCTTTCCATTAAAAATATACGTAGAGGATGGGGGTATAGTCCAGTGGTAAAAATGGGCTTTGCATATGGGAGACCCTGGTTCAATCCCCTGTACCCAGCACCAAAAAAAGAAATATACTTGGAAAATGTGTTTGGATTATGGTGGAATCTATTTGGGAGCACCCAGGAACTTCTTGGTCATTCCAAGACAGAGTGAACACCAGAGGTCATGAACAGCCTTCCTAGTAAACCACGGTAGATACGGCTGCCAGTCACTTATGGCGGGCAGGATGTGTGGACAAGTTATCACATCTCTAATTCCATAATGTCTTATATATTTGTTTATCACTGTTGGAAAACTGGTAATGATTCTAGTTTCACTCCTTGTCTTTTTTTCTTTTTTTGTCTGTATTGCAGTATGATACATTATTTTTGCTTTTTTTTTTTGCTAAGTCGCCATCTGCTTTGAGCTTTAAGTGGATCGAAGCTTCAGTGGAGCTATGTTGTGCGTGTGCGTGTTTTACACAGTCCAGTTGTTTCGGGTTTTGATGACTTCTGTCTCCTCTGTTGTCTCACGGTCAGTTAATGGAACTCCCAGCAGCCAGCTTTCTACTCCTAAATCTACGAAATCTTCCAGTTCCTCGCCGACTAGCCCAGGAAGTTTCAGAGGATTAAAGGTATGAAACAGGATATGTGGCATGCTTGTGTGACTTTAATAATTTAAGGTGTGTAGTTTAATGTTTTAATTTGTTTAGAGGTTTGAATACAGTGTCAAATAAAAAATGAAAGTTGGCTTTGGCGCTGGGCAGGCAGCCCTGGCTTTGAACGTTGTATCCTGTTGTAATTTTGGTCAACTTTGTTGGCTTCTCTCAGCAGAAGTGTTCTCATCTCCGAAATGGGAATGCAAGCTTGTGGTTACGGTTGAACAGAATGTGGTAAAATGCAATTTTTCCCCATTTATTGTTAAAATGATTTGCAATAGCAAAGCCTTGGAGAACATCCTAATTCTTTTTTAAATAATCTTATTTTGTATCATGGTTTCAATATGGCTACCATAATTTGACTTTGGTAAAGTCTATTTTAATAGAGGAAATGTTGATATAATATTTACACCCACAAGGGGCAATGCAAAAAAAATGTTCATTTTTGGTGAGAAACTTAGAAATAAAGCTTAGATGTTGATTATGATGTGCTAAAAATATAAATAGCAACAAAATGATGAGCAGTTTGTTCAACAGGCAGTTATTTAAGGAGAAGAATCACGGGCAAAACTGAATTTGTGAAATTTTGATTTTGACCTTTTTTTTTTTTTTTTGATTTAGTAGATCCCAATAATTTGAATTTATAAAATGTGCCTGGTAAAATAGTAAATAATTGGGGTGAAAGATTGGATGCTTCCTTTATAGGAATAATCTAATTGTATGGTAAAGTACTCTATAATACTGCAGGACACACAGTGCCATACGTGTGACTGTAAATACCTGTTAATTCCCTTGGTGTGTGTTTGGTTGATAGCAGATTTACTATTATTAGGAATGCGTTTTCCAGAACTGGTTTCCTAAATAATTCAAATATGGTCCAAGATGTTTCCTTCA
Organism: Aplodontia rufa; assembly: GCA_004027875.1. Classification (NCBI taxonomy): domain Eukaryota; kingdom Metazoa; phylum Chordata; class Mammalia; order Rodentia; family Aplodontiidae; genus Aplodontia; species Aplodontia rufa. Next base: position 34,523 of record PVKS010017419.1, read on the forward strand.
CCTTAAGGATGTTGAAGAATGTGTTTCATTAGTTCAATGAACGGTAATGGCTCTCCACCCTTGAGTGAATGAGGAAGGAGATCCTGCCACACCTGGGCTGTATGCCTGAGCAGAGTGGGCATCTGCGACTCCCCCACTTCTGGAGGGTGACATGCTCTGCCTGGCTGGAAGCCTTGCTTGCCCTGTCTTGGGAATGATGTGTGTTTCCCCATGAACTTGAATGATGCTCCTCTGAGTGCCTGAAAACTGCAAGACAAATTCTGCCCTGGAAAGGACCGATGGATTTTGTATCTGGTTGCTTATGTACCTTGGCAGAATTTGGAGTGAGACTAATGGCAGGTTTGGGAGTGGAGCACATAACTCTCACCTACTTCTAATTACTGGAAATTCCTTATGTTTATCAAAAGAATCAGGCACTTTTCTGAAGTACTAATTGGTTTAGTTACTTTATAATATTATTTTGATGGAATACTTGCCAATTCCAAGAAAAGTTATATAATGTAAAAACTATTAATTAGCTAATTATTTTCAGATTTCTTCTCCAACTTATTTTCCCCACCAGAGATTAAAGTACCTGTTAATCTGAGCAACTTTCAAGAAAATCAAAGTATAGGTGATTCAAGTTGCTTCTCCTCTTTTCTAGTTTAGTTGTTACATCATTAGTGCAAGAAGCACCTACTTCTGATCACTGTTAACCTAGATGAAGACACCATCAGCTTTCCAGGGAGCCACATGTAAAAGTTATTTATTTCTCCCCAGGCAGGGGTGTGATTCTTGATCTAGGGCTGCATGTGTGTGTCAGGCGAGGTACCTTTGTCCTTGTTTACCCTGGGTCTTGGCTACATTCCCCACCCCCCTTTTTATTACCCATTGGTAAACTGGGTTCCCATCTTTCTTAGTCCATTCTCAACTCTAAGCCCAATGTTGTCCCTTTCTGCAATTGTCATCAAGGTATTTGGGGTGCTAGTTAATGGTTGTGACAGTTTCAGGACTGCATGAGACTCACTAATTCCGTGTGCACACACCCACTCCACACATGCACACTCACAGGAGATCACTAGCATTTATGCAGTGAAGATGCTTTGGTGAAATATTGTAGTATTGCAGAAACATCAGGTCTATTTGTTTCTTCTATGCTAAGTGTATCTTAATTTCTATTGTAACCCCAATGTAGCACACATTAAGAGCTCAAGGATTAGTTATGGATGCCAGGAGAGATTAAGATACTTCATTGGTTGATTTAGGGAAGTAGATTAGTGGTCAAGATTAAAAATGAGATTATAAATAGAAGTAAAATAAAGAGTAATGGTCTTTCTATGATACCCCTCACCTTCCTTTCCCACCTCACCCACAGCCTGTGGGCTTTAACAACCATGAGACCTCCTCTGGATTTTCTTTTTCTCATCTGTTAAATAAGGACGATTTTTTTTTTCCTTAAAAAGAGGGTCAGGGGAAGGTGGACAGAGAGAATGGATCAACTTTATTTTTTCGTATAGCCTTTGTTTCTCCAACACTTAGTTGCATATATGGTGCTGGGGTTTGAACCCCAGTTCTCATGCTCGAACTGCTGAGCCAACCACTCCAGCCCCAGGACAAATAATTTTTAAATGACTTCTAAAATATGAGAATTTTAGTTGTAACAAAAACAGAACGAAAACCCAAGAAATACAAAAAATAAAAAACAAAAAACAAACTGTCAGAGAAGTTGAGGAGACTATTTCTTTTCCTCTCACTTGAAAGCCCACTTATAATCACCAACTTTTACCTTAAATATTAGTAGCTAAGTGAGTCTGCCGCTTGGAGCCCTAGGCTGAACTCCAGCTGCTGCCTTTCGCATGGGTCCTGCCTTATGGAAATTCCATTTCATTACACTTCTCAACAGTCGGTGGCATATATTTTTGTTGGGATGAAAACTCTTTCAAGAACAAAAATTATAAGTAAAAGAAAATTAAAAAAAAAAAAAAACAAAACTGGGCTGGAGCAGTGGCTCAGCGGTTATGGCGCTTGCCTAATCTGCATGAGGACATGAGTTCAAACCCTAGCACCACGTACACAAGTGACAAAACAATGAAAGTCACATGAAAAACTAAATTTTTTCTTTCTCTCTCTCACTGTCCCTTTGTCTTTAAAAAAATTTTTTAAGCAGATTTATAGTCTGTTTGCTTTTTTAGTCCAGTGCCCTAATTTTGATGTCATTGTAACAGTGTGCTCCCATCTGTCCGTGTTTGCATTTTTTTTCTTTTCAGTGACATTGTAAGTGGAAAATTACAGACAATTATCCTGTGTTAGTCCTGTGCTTACCCTTCTCCTTCATTTAAGATGTGTGTTAGGATCAGTGGAGAGGGAGTGTCTGACGGTGGCACTGTTTCTCATGGGCAGGAACTATTTATCCTAGCTAGGTGCTTTAATGGCCTTGGGGATAGATCATCTTTGTTCCAAAGCATCAGAGAATTTACAAAAGCAAGGAAACCAAGCCAGGGCTACGCATGCAGGCATCAATTCTTCTCTTCTACTACCCGAGTTTTACACCAGGAATTGAGTAAGATGATAACAAAGGTAAGTGTTGTCGATGTCACAATCTCCCGCCTTTGCATGAATTTCTGGTATTTTTATATTTTGGTGGAGATATTAAAAGAACTAAAAGTGAAAAAGATAGTGTATGTAATGTTTACTCTCTGATCACATTATGAGTTTGCTCATTGAAAGATGGAAATACAGAAGCAACCCTGCTCTTCACAGAAGGTTCTCGTAGTTTTAAAAAATACACTATTCTTTGTGAAGAAGGCGGGTGCTCCTCCGTGCCATTCAGACACTCCCTCTCAGTTGATCCTAACACATACTTCAAATGAAGGGGAAGGGTTAACTGCAATTAAGAAAGAACATATTTTTGATGGACTGGATTAAAACCAGTATAGGAAGCAAAGCTTCAAATTGTGAATAAATTTCAGAGTGGGAGTCTTAAAAAATAGGGTGGTGACCAAGTAATTAATATTCTTTAAACCTAAAACTCTAAGGTGTTGGGATAGCTGAGAGTTAGTTGTATATCTGTGTGTGTCAGCTTTTCTATTACTGTAACAAAATACCTGATGCAATCAACATATAAAGAGAAAAGGTGTGTTTTTTGACTCACAGTTCTGGAGGTTTTAGTCCATGATCTGTTGAGCCTGCTTTTGAGCCTGTGGCAACGCATCACATTGTGACAGTAGCAGGTGGCACAGCAAAATTGTCCACCTAATGGGCAGGAATCAACAAGAGAGAAAGGACGGGACCAGAGTCCACAGTGCTCTGTGAGGGGACACCCCCAAGGACCTAAGGACCTCCCCTTCTTCCTGAAGACTCCACCACCTCCCAGCAGTGCTTCCCTGGGGAGCAACCCTTTACCACATGAACCTTTGGGGCACACTTATGATTCTAACTATCACAGCCTCGATTATAGTTTTTTTGGTGTTTCCTAAGTAATATTAAAGGAAAAAAAGCCTGAGTCCTGCCTCTTGTTAAAAGGTGGTAAGGCCGGCTTCATCCAGAGGAGCTGGGAGAAGCATGACAATAGGGTAACGGACCAAGGTGGTGGGGCCGGGGGTCTTGGAGTGAGAGATCGGACTCAACGCCTAATCCAGCAAGGACAAGTGGGGTTTATAACCAAGAAACAGGGTGGAGGCATGGGGTAGAACTAAGAGGAAATCTCAAAGGTAAAGGGTTTCCGGATAAACTGACTTGATAGCGTTGTTGGTAAATGCAGGTCAAGGAGATGTATCAAGGTCAGAAACCAGGTTGAGATTTTCTCTAACTTAGCAGGAATTTTTTTTTTTTTTTAAGTACTGGTGGGTGAAACCACAGTGCTCTCCCACTAGCCACATTCCCAGCCCTTTTTATTTTCAGTCTTGTCAAGTTGCTGATGATGCAGGGCTTTGGAGATGAGGCCGGATTCTCTGCTCCCCCTGGTGGATGGAGTTTGGTTTCACCACAGATCTCTGCGGCCAAAATAGCCCATTTCTAGTGTTTGCAGCTATTCCCAGTTAAAACTGGGAATTTGGGCTGGCTGAAGGGTTCTGCAGCCAAAATAGTGTTAGCAGCTACCCAGCTAGGAGCTGGGGTTTTCGCCGCTGCTGTTGAGCAGTGCGTTGCAGCTCTTGGTGTGGAAACACACCCCAAGAATTTGGTGTGAATCTTTTGGGTTTTTGTCCCCAAATTTGAAGAATAAAATCCATGGACAACCACAGAAAGGAGGAGTAAAAGGAGTAGGACTTATTTAAGGAAGGAGAGCAGAGACTCTGCAAGGCAGAAAGGTACCTGGAAGCGAACACCCTCTAATTGAGGTCAGGCCAGGGGTTATATTGATTTGGGGTGTGAGCATAATTAACATTCATGCAAAGCAGGCATTGAGAAATGCATCTGCATCATTGGTTGAACCCTATGCAAAACAGGCATTGAAACTAAGTACCAAAGTGATTGGTTGAACCCTATGCAAAACAGGCATTGAAACTAAGTACCAAAGTGATTGGTTGAACCCTATGCAAAACAGGCATTGAAACTAAGTACCAAAGTGATTGGTTGAACCCTATACAAAACAGGTAGCAACTCTTTGCCATCTGTGTCCACCCCCACTTCTGGATTTTCCTGCCTTTGAGACAAAGGAGTTGCTAGTGAATGTGAGCCTCATGGTCATTTGCATTTGAAGGCCTTGAGCATTCCTGTTAATTGTTCTCTACCTGTAGCTTCTAGGTGTGGTTGAATGGGGCCCAGGGTCCTGACTACCTAGCCATTTTACTATCTTTCTTAATCTGTCTCTCTGAGGCTGTCCTGGAACAACTTCTTTTTTCTTCCTTTTTTTTTCGTTTAGTTTTAGTTTTTCCTTCACTTAGTTGTGGTGTTCTGGGGTTTGGGTCCTCACACAGGCCCCGGCAAGTGCTCTACTGCTGAGCCACCTCTCCAGCCCCTGGCCTGGTACTTTTGATCCTCTTGCCTCAGCCTCCTGGTTGGCTTGAATTCTGCAAGGACTGGAAGGGCCTCTGAAGCAGGGAACTCAAAGGAGCTATGACAAAGTTGGGGGTCAAAGCAGAGACTTTGACTATGGTTACTTAAAGCCATAGAATGTGAAAACTGGAAGCATCTTCAGACCATTTAGTCCTCATTTTACAGAGGGAGAAACAGGATCAGAGATGTGAGGTGGCTTGCTCAAGGTCTTCCGGGCTGGGTGGGGTCTCTTGACTGCTGTTTCAGGGTCCGTCTCTAAACTCTGAGGTTCTGGACTTCCCACGTCACTAGTGGGCCTGCTTCACTGGATCCCCTAGGAGGAAGCTTGCAGAAAAGCTGCACCCTGTTAAGTCTTCAAGGAGAGAAGATGCAGGAGAATGGCTGCTGAGGATCTGGGTGACACAAAAGCTCTGCATAAGAGAGGATGAAATGTGAGAGTTGGGGAAGGAGGGAGGAAATCCTGGGGTGGGGGAGAGGCTGGATGAAGAGATGAAAAGATCTGGAGACAGCTTATTGGCAGCTCTTCCTGGGAGATGTGGGGGGCAGTGCTTGTCCACAAGCATCTAAGGGAAACTCTTGTGAAGTGGACCAGGCTATGCTGTTTGCCCAGCATTTCTACTTAACCCCATTAAGCTTTTAAAAAATGACAATGTTCACAGAGGTTAAAGTTACTGGTTTTGTTGGGAAGCCAGCGATGGTGCTGAGTATTGTCAAGATTAGATGAGGCTAGAAACACATGCTGTGGTCCATCCATCAAATGCATGGGGTACTTGAATATAGGGTGATATATGGGGGACTATTGGGAGTGTGGCCTGAGTGGTGGCGCTGATAACTGCGCCTGCAGGTTATCACTCTCTGAGAGATTGCATGTTCAGTGACGGATGCAATGAGACAAGTTCCGTTTTAATATTCTTTATTTAACACAAGCACTCAATGGTATTAATATCACAATTCTCAAGGGATGTCACACTACAAGATCACACTCTCCTATATTTTTATCTTACTTAGTCATGCACACATATAGTATAATATAATAATTACACACCACTTATAGGCTATTCTTAATGCAATAAGCTTAAGGCAATAGGTAAGGAAGAATAAACTCATTGTCCTCTCACCAGCAGTGGTGTGATGTCCATGGTTACTAGCAGAATGCACGCAGAGTTGTCGGGCAGGTCAGGCACTCTCCAGGCTAGCCAAGATCAGGCGCTCCCAGGCGGAGTCGAAGTTGCTGGGTAGCAACTGCTACCAGACTCTGGCATGGAGCTGCTGGGTTTGATGAAAGGTCAAGCGGGTTGTGAGTGGATGGAGAGGAGGCATGCAGTGGGTGTAAGGACCAATGTCATTAGTACGGATTTTTGGGTAGGTCTTACTTGTTTAGCACGATAAGGGTCTGGGCCAAGGAAATTCCCGGCACATTCCAGGAATTGCCTTACAGCTGTTAATCTGCTTCGAGTTTACTGCTATCTGGTACAACGCAGGAGCTGTGACTGGGGCTGAGTTGCTTCACTCAGTGACTTGTGTTTTGGAAGCTTGCTCTGTGTACTAGACTATGTCTCTGTCCACTCTGGACAGGGACCTGTGAGCGAAGCCTTGCTGTTGGCATAGTGGTGTAACTGGGATTGGAAAGCGGAGTCTGTGCTTGTGAGCACTACCAGCCCAAGTGATGCGAGGTTTTTGAGATAAGGCTGGATTCTCTCCTCCCATTGGCAAATGGAATTTGGGCTGATTACAGATTCCAGCAGCCGAAATAGCCCGCTTCTAGTGTTTGCAGCTATTCTCATTTAAAACTGGGAATTTGGGGCTGCTGGAGGCTTCTGCAGCTGAAATAGTGTTAGCAACTCCCCAGCTAAAAGCTGGGTGTTGCAGATCTTGGTGTGGTGTAAATTCACCCCGGGAATTCTGTGCCAATCTTCAGGGTTCTTGTCTCACGAATTTGAAGAATAAAATCCATGGACAACCACAGAAGGAAAAGTAAAAAGGAGTAGGATTTACTTAAGGAAGGAGAGCTGAGACTCCACAAGGCGGAAGGGTACCTGGAAGCAGAGCACCCTCTAATTGAGGTTAGGCCAGGGATTATATTGATTTGGGGTATTAACATAATTAACAGTCATGCAAAGCAGGCATTGAGAAAGGCATCTCCATCACTGAAACCTGTACAAAACAGGCTTTGAAACTAAGCATTGGTTAAAATCTATGCCAAACAGGTAGCAATTCTTCCAAGTTCCCATCTATATCTACCCCCACTTCTTAGTTTCCCCCCTCTGGGACAAAGGAGTTGCTCCCACAGGTGAGCCTCATGGTTATTTGCATATGAAGGCCTTGAGCATACCTGTTAATGGCTCTCTCTACCTGCCAGCTTCTAGGTGTGAGTGAATGGGGCCCAGGGTCCTCACTACCTAGCCATTTTACTATCTATCCTAAAACACTCTGGAAAGGACACATGAGAGAGCAAGGCCAGCCTGTTAAATAGACAATTTGCTAACTTGGTCAGAACAAAAACTTAATGAGTTATTAAAGGCTAGGAACACCCAGCAGGTCCCTATGTTAGGCCTCCACCTCAGAATGGAGTCCCTAGGTATTAGGACTT
>PVKS010017420.1:0-42102 GCA_004027875.1 Aplodontia rufa
ATTGTGGGCATCCATGCTGGGTCTCTGGGGCTGATGATACTTGTGCTTCTGGAAGTTGCTAAACGTACACAGGAAGAAGGTGCAGACTGAAAGCTCCTGCTGCTGCCTAGGTGAAAGCTGCAGCTGAGGTGCTGCTGCTGCAAGCTTCAAACAGTTCTCACAGGTCCCTAAGTCCCTCTAGCTCCCCACTGGGCAGAATTGCCTAGGGAGACTTGCCAAGGAGTGTGACTCTGGGTTTCTCTCTTCATGTGACAAAGAGTGATAAGGAGAAAATGGTTTGAAAGTGAGAGAGGACAAATACATACACACACACACACACACACACACACACACATCCATCCATTCAGTGTGGTCAGGAAACACAAATAGTCATTTGTGAATTCTGTAACAAAAGAATACAGCTATTTTTTTTTAAAGGAAAGTGAGACTCTTCTAGGAATTACCTGTATTTTGTAAGTAATGTTTATGCTTTTGAAACATGCTAGTACCCTGATATTTTCTCCGGTTGTCTGTGATGACCTACATGATGACATTTCTACTGCTGGGACACTGAAATCAGTACACAAAAATTTCACTAAAACTTGTTTATTTTCTGAAATTGAACACAGTTATTTATTTTTTATTTCTTAGGTGTAGTTTGAAACAAGTGCTCTTTACGCAGGTTTGTGCTTCCAATAATGCACATAAAAAAGGCTGCCAAACAAAAGGAGAATAGGAATCCATAACAGTAGTAACAGTGATTTCTTGGAAGAATCTTTTCTTTCTGTTTTCTGAGGAGGTAAAATAGGAGTAGAATCAGGTACAGAGATAGGAGTAGGAGTAGGAATAGAGATAGGAATGGTACTATGAGTGGTATTAGGACTAGGACTAGGTGTAGGAGTCAGTTTTGGAGTAGGACTAGGAGAAGAACTAGCAGGGGGTTTGGGAGTAGGACTAGAACTAGGAGCAGGACTTGGAGAAGGACTAGGAGTAGAACTAGGAGTGGAAGTAGTAGGAGGACTTGGAGTAGTTGGAGGAGGATAAGGAGGTGGGCCACTGTCAAAACTCCCTCCATGGCCTCTATTTTTGCACTTGGGTGGCCTCCACTCAGAGTAACAATGGCAGTGATGTTTGTTGTTGCAGACCCCTTTCATATTGCAGGTCTTCGATGAACACAAAGTTTTCCAGAGTGACATAGAGACACACTTCCGATGAATGCACACTTGTTCTTCACCACACTCTGTGCCATCTTTCACTTCACCAATATCTGGTATGGTCATTCCAAAATGATAGTCAGTACTCCAACAGTTGACACCATTGATTTGAGTCCAATACACAGTAGAATGACTTTCCAAAGCAGGAACTTGTGTCACGTTCTGACACTGAACTCTCCCACAGAGGATATCTGCCATATTACACTTTACATAATTTTCTGCACCAAGACCACAGTTACCAAAACGGTCACCTCGGGTGTTCATTCTTGTGTAACAAATCTCATTTGCACTCCTGGCTTCCTTGCCAAAAATTTTCCTACACTGTTCATCCCTGTTCACATTGCATCTCTTTTCATAGCAATAGCCAGTGGTCATGCAAGGTGTCCCATCCTGCACATACACATCTGCTGGACACGTATTTGAATTTCCATCGCACCATTCTGGAAGGTCACATACATTCTCCTTCCTTCTACACACTGTGCCTGACGGCGAGATCTGGCAGTCTTTGCAACAAAGCCCAGTACCACAAACAGCCCCAGGTTTCAGAGTGCAGTTTGCAAAACAACAAGGATCTTCTTCACACTGCTTTGTGGATCCACAGTCACATTGTTCTCCTTTTTCAGTCACACTGTTCCCACACTGTATCTTTGAGAAGATGGATTCTGGTTTTGGTACATCACGTATACAGCCCTTTCTTGAACCAATGTTAATGAATTCTTCATAACTACAGTTGCTAAATCTGCTTGAAGGTTTTCTTGTGGGTGTCATTATGCACCATCTATCTCCACAAGTACATAGTGCTGTATCATGATTCATACCCAACATATGGCCCAACTCATGTGCAACAAGGTATCCAAAAACAGCTACTATGTCACCTAGGCAACTAATAATTGCACCATTATACCAACCATTGCATATTGTTCCAACAAAGGCTAGGCCAGCAAGTCTGCCAAATCCCTTCTTTACCAAAAATACTGCAGCATCATTGTGAATACGATCATTAAAACCCCCTCTCTTCCATTCGCAAAATGCTGACAGAACAGCACCCATCCCACCTATGGCTATGAGGTTTTTTTCAGTCCAGATCTCAAGTCCATAGAAAACCAAATCAATTTGTAGGTGTTCATAATATTCATTTGCAGCATTGATAACCAAGATTGCTTCATCCTCTACATTTGAGATATTGCTATCCAGATGAAGGTATCGTTCATAGTCTACCACAACTCCCAATTCAATAGTTCCTTTGTGGGTCCACCTGTCTAAAAACCCACTTTGCTCTAGAATGGGATTATCATTCTTTTGAAGCTTCAGTTGTCGTGCTATTTCTTCTTCTGTTAGTCCACATCTCATAGGTGGGAATTGTGACTCCTCACTATCCACCTTATAAACCAGATGTTCAAATGTTGCAGAAAACATTTTGGGTTGGATTTCATAAACAGTGTCATAGATCTCTAGTATTCCATGAAAACCCCCAGAACAGGTGCTAAGTACAACCAGGGATTCTGGGTCGTCTTCCACAAAACCATGGTAGTAGCAGTCAGTCTGGACAAAAGGCTGTTCCTCAAAAAGAGCACCCTGTTCTGTGTAGGTGAATACAGAGAAGTGGGTAGACAAAAAATTCTTCTTGACTTTCATGTGGACAATGTGACTCTGACCTCCAAAGTGCAGACTGTAGGAGAGCCAGCCAGGCATGCTCTCACCTCTGTGAGTGCCAGTTACCCTCAAGGGTGTCACCACTTCTGGGGGGCTGTGGTATTGAGGTTGCCCAAACTGGGCCCATCCAGAAAGGAAGAGCAAGATCTCCAGCCAGAGGTGCATGATGATGATCCTCACAGGCACCTGGGCCTCACCCACAGTCATCATGGGCTATGAGTGAAGGCGAAGGGGCAGGGCAGGACGCCCTGTTGGCCTGTGTCCTCCCTTTGACCTGCTTGTTTGCAGCACTGACCTTTAACGATAGGTCTTCCGGCAGAGTGAATCCATCAGAGCAGCAGAACTAAAAAAAACATAAAAAGAAGAGCAGACATGGGCAACCAAATTATGAACAGGTCAGGGTGGAGGACAAAAGCACTGTACGGGTTAAAATGCATTAGCACTTGGTTCAAGGCCGAGCTTCATGCACTGCATTGTATTTGCTCTTTAATTTTGGTGAGACAGATTCAGACTGTGGGGATACAGAAAAGTGGCCAGAGGTTAAGGACACAGATGAAGGACAAATAGGTTGATCATAGCAATCTCTAAACACACGTGCATGTGTGAACGTTTCCACTACAAATATTTAAAATAAAGTTATTATTATGAAAGGGTAGATTAATATTTTTTTGATGAGGGAATCTTGGTTTATACATATGGACTTGAACAATTATCCATATTCTTCCTATTTCAAATGATCAATTATTTTGTAACATCACTAAGGAGAGATATGTTGAAGGACTCTCACATCTATTATTTTTTGTGATGGTACTTAATATGTATTTCTATTTTCAACCTATTATTTTCTTATTTTACCTCAGTCCTGTCAAATATAAAGTGTTAATGCATCAATTAGCCTTCATAAGTGTTAGAATCTATCATAATGGATATCTTCATTCAATAAAACAGTACACAATAGTGGAATTGATGGGAGTAATACCTTGGGTTGATAGACAGATATAACTTCAAAGTGTTTATATTTAATTATGCTACTAAGAAAAATATTTATAAGTATGTCACTTTATATACTATAGTCATGTATATAGAAGATGTTCTTCAGAGGTATAAGAATTATGTTACTGTACTTGGGTATTTTAGGAAAAATATAGGACCTAGAAAGAGAAGCAAGGGATGGGGGGGGATTGGAGGACAGAGGTAGAGGGGTGTGTGGGGGATATTGACCAACTTGAACTGTAGTATTGTGTGCATCTATGAATATGTGACAACAAATCCCATCATTATGTACAACTATAATGCACCAATAAAGAAAAAAGAAAAATATTTTTCAAAACCTTAGGCAATATAGATGAAAAGAAAAGAAAATCAAACTGATAAAAGTCATACTTGGAGATGTAAATATATTTTACATATAAAACACCTATTTTTATTTACCTAGTGAAAATAGGCACAGATTTCATGAGATCATTAAAGTAATGAGATTAAGACTAGTGGGGGAAGGAATAAACAGTGAAAGCTGTCAGGAGGGATCTAAAGCACACTGATCCAGCACCACTTCCCACAGGAGTGAATTCCAACATGGAAGTGGCCAGTCTAGCACCTGGCGCCTCCTGGACCCAGGACACACTTCTCCTTAGTTTTTCTTTCATCTTGATGCTAAGGTCTTTGACCTTTTCTCTCTAAAATCATTTTCCTGTCACTTATGACATCTTTCTTTCATGAAAATCAGCGGTGGTGTCTCTTCCGTTGACACATCCTTAAGGAGGACTCCTTTTACCCACTTAAGTTTACGAAATTTTATATCTCCACAACATGAATTCAGCTGTCTAGGGGAGAAGCTTTTCTTCCTCAGAATCACTCTTTGCCACACAGACCAGGTCGTCAGTCTTAATTTGCTTTAGTTTTCAAACCACGGATCTAGCAGCCCTCTCATTCAACCTTATTTACCATTCTTCCTAATTGTTTCAGCAACCTCCTGATCAACCCAGCACAAAGAGCAAAACATTAGATGTTTGTTTTATTGCTTTTTTCTCCACCAACTTATCCATATTTTCCATTTATCAAGCATGTTGACAACCCATGTGGGTTTTTTATTATTAAAAATTGATTTTTTTAGTGAACTTTAACCATGGATTTACAACCATGTTTTGGAATCATCATTCTTGACCATCCTCTTTATATTATTTACTCATAAATTTTATTTTTTATTTTATTTAAAACTTACAAAAATTGTGATAACTTATATAACTTTTCTTTACATGTTTTCCCACTTTTTAGGTTCCCATCATTGTCTGCTCAATCCTAAATCCCAGCTCTGGACTCCATTAATTCAATAATTGTCGACCAAATGCTCATTCCAATTAATATAGCTTAATGCTTTTACCTATGTTCTATGCTCTGACAACATACTGCTAGGTGTGCAAATACTGCTGGGTATATAAATCAAGCCAATTACAATCAGTCAGTTATGTATTTGAATAAGATAGCCTCTTAGCTCTGCCTAAAGAATGAAATCACCTACAGATGATTTTAAGAACTCCTATGCTTTTAATAATTCAAACTTTGCTGTCCACTTTTTTTCTTATTGTTTGATTTTCTAAATATCTTCATGTGTACATTGCACCTTTATTTTTATAAGTTATTATTATTGAATTTCCCTCAAGAAAGTTTAAGTTGTGAAACCAAGAATTCTTCACTTAATGCTTATATAATGCAGGATCAGGTCATGTTCTTAGGCTTTCCTTTGTCATTGCAGATAGGTGACAGAGGACCTGTTTGAGACTGGACACTATTCTCACCTTTAGTGTGAGAAGAGCATCTTGATTGCTTGGGTGAGGAATCAAGTGCAATGAAGAGGGGCTGACTTCCAAGAATGCCAAACACTACAGGAGTAAGCCAGGTGCTAGAGGAAACTTTTGAGGACTACTTTTTAAAATAATTATGAGAATTCTGGTATGCTGCTTTGTGGTCCATGTCTGTCTTGATATGTATTTGATAATTATGATGTGGTGTCATTTGTGTGATGGAAAAAAATTATTCATTACTGAGGTGTACTGTTGAGTGAACCAAAATTAATCTATTAGAATGTGTTATTCCTAAGATCTCCTCTTGCAAGCAGGTAATATAAAAAAAAAATAAACAACTCAAAAGTATATTTGAGGGTTGGAGTGGTGGCTCAGCAGTTATGGTGCTTGCCTGGTATGTGCATGGTTGCAGGTTCAAATCCAGCACCACATACACAACCAAGCGTCAAAGCAACGAAAGCCACATGAAAAGGTAAATAAAATCGATTCTCTCTTTCTCTCTCTCTCACTGTTCCTCTCTCTTTAAAAAAAAGTATATTTGATATTGGGTGCAAGGTTGAAAAGATACTGAGTAACAGCCACAGCTATTGCCATGGACCCCTGCCCCCTTCTGTTGGGGTCTGACCTTCTCTCCATTTTATCAGCTGCCCTCCCATGATCCTGTTACTATTTGCATAAGCTCCTTCAGAAAGGGCTGCTAGATTGTGCTTTGTTAAGCTTGCTAATTGTCCTGCAAAAAAACAGGGTGTGTCGGAGTACACTAACCACAGAATGTTCCTAAGTTGTTTGTCTGTATTCGAAATCTGCATGACCCTTGGTAACTTCCTTAGGAGCACTATAAAAAGAGATTTAAAGCTTGAATAAAGAGAGACCATTCCATCTGGGTCTCCGGCCTGTGTTCTTTCTCATCCACAGCCCGTCTCTCAGGTTTCAACCCGGCTGGACTGGACACCCTTCCTGACCTGCTCCCAGGATACCAGGAGTCAAGGGGTCCCCACCACTCCCAGGAAGATCAGAGGATCCTGTGATGGAGAAGTAGCCATAGACAAATTGGGGACCCCTCCCCAGTAAAAAGTCCAGCTTGGTCTCTGATCACCCAGCAGGGAGAAGCCCATCCATTGGTAAAATCCATCCAGGTAATTGAGCTCCCACAAAACTTTGAATGTGGAGGACAGAGAAACACTCTGAGCAGGGAAGATGGTGTCCAACAGACAATGGGAAAATGAACACCACTAGGCAAAGAATGAGGGACAACCTAGAAGCCAGTCATGGTGGCACATGGTGACCTGTCTCGGGTGGTCGAGACAGAAGGATCACAAGTTCAAAGCCAGCCTCAGCAATTTAGGGAGGCCCTAAGCAACTTAGCAAGACCCTATCTCAAAATAAAAAATAAGGGCTGGAGCAGTGGCTCAGCAGTTATGGCGCTTGACTGGCATGTGCAAGTACACAGGTTCAAACCCCAGCACCCACATACACAGCTAAGTGTCAGAGCAATGAAAGCCATGTGAAAAACTCAATAAAAATTGATTCTCTCCAAAAAAAATATATTTGAGCAAGACTGTTTCATAACTAATTACATTGTTTTATGCAATGAGTTTCAAAGATCCTGAAAGAATAGAACATTTTCATGAATAAAGAGGCATAGTGTTACAACAGTATAGGGATTTCCAAGAAGACTGTCCTACACAATCTTTTATAAATTCTGTTTTCCTTTTCCTACAGTTTTGGCAACTTCATGAACCTTTGTGGTCTAATTACCACTTACCCTAATTTCTCCTCTGTAGCCTAAATTCAGTATTTCAATGTATGAGTAACTTTATAATTGAAAGCAGTTTAAAGACTCCAAACCAAATAAATAGAGTAGAATAGAAAATAATGAAGGATGTAATCCTTAAGATCTGAACACTTGGCAGAACAATCAAGTTTCATGTGTGTGTGTACATATTCATGTACTAATTATATAATATATATTTATATATATTTCTCTACTTCAGAGCTAAACTCTTGAATGACTTACCCATATATGAGGTGATAACTCTCATGATCCTTTCTGGTTATGGCCCTCTTCATGAATTGTCAGCACCACCCATCTGTATATGGAAAAAATTTTGAGATTTTACAAGACACAATGAACTCTATGACTGAGTTCTAGATTTAGTCACTTAGCAACTAGAGTCTCTTAGTCTATAGCACATGGCAACTTGCTAAGGGTTTTCCCCATTGTGACTCCTTCATCTCAGCCCAAGTTTCCTTTTTTTTTTTTTAAGGAGAGAGAGAAAGACAAAGAATCAATTTTTATTGAGTTTTTCACATGGCTTTTGTTGCTCTGACACTTAGCTGTATACGTGGTGCTGGGGTTTGAACCTGTGTACTCACGCATGCCAGGCAGGCGCCATAACTGTTGAGCCACCACTCCAGCCCCAGCCTAAGTTTATTTCTACTTACTCTTCAACATGAAGAAATTTAATTTCCTTACTCTTATTCAATGTGCTCCAATAACTATTCAATATTAATCCTCTGAATTCTTTATCCCCATCCTCTAGTTTTCTCATATACAGAATAATCATTTTAATTTCTGTGCTCTTGCTTATGCTGCTACCCTGGTCCCAGATTATTTTCTCAACATTGAATCATATTACAGAACATTTGAAGTATTTGAAGTTCCAAAAAAATTGGTCAAACCCATTTATGACATATTCTTAGGATTCCAGACTTTTGCACTCATCAGTGTCTTTCAAAGGTTGATAGATGGCTCTGAGAGTATATAGATTCACATAAATGTGCTTTGTCTATTACAAATAATTGTTAATAAGAGCAAAACAAAATTTAAAAAGAGAGATGAATAACACAGCAGTGTGAACACGATTTGCATAGGTAAAATTGACAAACTGATAGTTGAAAAAATGTCAGTCCAGGACTACTGCATTTAACAAACTGTCTGGGGTAAATTTGGAAACAAGATTATTTATTAAGGTTGATAATACCTGCAAGTTTGAAACCTGCCAATGTCTTTCCATTTTATATCCATCTTAGGTCCACATTTGCAACTCATTTGACTTTTTTTTTTCCAGTTTATATCAGAACTAGTTCATAAGAAACTAAATTTGACCTGATGGCTTAAATCTGTTAGTTTGCTATGACGGTCATCAAAAGTAACACAAAACGAGTGGCTTAAATAGCAGAAATTTATTGTCTAACAATTCTGGAAGTTAGAAGTCCAAGATCATGGTGTTCATGGGGCTGTACTTCCTCTGAAGATACTAAGGGAAGATTTATTTCAGACTTCTCTCCCAGCTTCTGGCAGTTATCCAGTTTGTGGCCACATAATTCTAATCTTCACTTGCTGTGTTTTGTGTCCAAAATTTTCCCTTCTACAGGGACCACTACTTATAATAAGCAATGTGGATATTAAGTAAAAAACTATGAGAGACAAAGAAGTTTGTTATATAATGATAAAAGATCAATTCATCAGGGGGATATAGGAGACTTACCAATATATATTCACTGGACAGCTGAGAATAAATATGCAAAACAAATATTGACAGATCTGCAAGGGAGAAATAGCAATACAATAGTAGTAGAAGACTTCCATATCCCACTTTTATTAATAGATGAATATCAGTCAATAAGCAAATTGCACTATAAATTTGATCAATATTATAGAGAAAATTTAATAACAATATATAGCGTATAAGAAATTAGATGAGGGGCTGAAGCAGTGGCTCAGTGGTTGCAGTGCTTGACTGGTACATGCAAGTACGTGGGTTCAAACTCCAGCACAGTGTACACAACGAAGTATAGGAGCAATGAAGGCCACATTAAAAACTAAATAAAATTGATTCTCTCTTTCTCTTTCTCTCTCACTGTCCCTCTGTCTCTTAAAAAGAAAAAAGAAATTGGACGAGAAGAATTTGAAGGTTTCCAACAGAAGAAAAATAAGTTTAAGGAGATTGATATGTTAATTGCCATGTTTTAATTATACATTGTAAATGCCTGTATCGATTTAACATACTATACCCCAGAAAGATGTACAATGAGGTGGAAAAAGTAACAAATAGCATAAAAATTCTTATGTGAATTAGAAAATAAATTTTTAATTTTTTATTAAGGAGTTGAGTTACTGTACAATCATAAATGCATACAAAGCAACATGTATTAGGCATATGTTCTTAAACCAGAATTACTCCCACAATGCCTATGCCCAGTCTCTCAACTTTTCTACATTTTGCCCCTACAAGCAATATAAATGCTTAGATTGTGAATTTTCCAGAATTAAATGATTATATGAGTATTATTGGATTTTTAAGGGGGTAAAGAGCATGCTACATAGTTGATTGTCTCCCTATACCCTGCCCTATTCTCCCTCCCTCTCTCTCCTCCCCCACCTGTCACCTCCGCCCACATATCTATTGTTGTCCTAGATGGTGTGTTGCCATGGCCCTGCTGGGTCCAATCTGCGGGTCTGACCACCTTTCACCCAAGATTGGGTTTAGCTCCAGCCTCTGCAAATAAGTGCAAACATTCGACTCTTGACTCTGGGTTTGGATAACTTTGTTCAGCATGATTTCTTCCATACCCATCCATTTACCTTCAAAGGCCATAATATCATTACTTCTAATTACTGAGTAGAACTCCATTGTATATATACACCTCAACTTTTGGATCCATTCATCCAGTGAGGGGCATCTGGGTTGGTTCCATAATTTAGCTATCATAAATAGTACTGCTATAAACATTGATGTAGCTGTGTCACTGTAAGACACTGATTTTATATCTTCTGAGGAAATACCCAGGAGTGAGATAGCTGAGTACCATCCCTAATTTGGATGGATAGTGTTTCCATTCCTAGTTTTTTGAGGAGTCTCCATACTGCTTTCCAGAGTGGCTGTACCAGTCTACAGTTCCACCAACAGTGTGGTAGTGTTCCTATCTTCCCACAACCTCTCCAGCATCTGTTACTGTTTATATTTTTTATCTTTGCCAATCTGACTGGAGTGAGGTAAAATCTTAATGTAGTTTTGATTTGCATTTCTCTGATTACTAGTGATTTAAAACACTTTCTCATGTATTCATTGTCTTGCTCAGTTTACACTGTTAAGAATTTTTTATTTAACTCTTTGGCCCATTTATTGATGGGATTGTTTGTTTTTGTTATTAAGTTTTTTGAGTAGTTTGTAAATTTTGGATAGTAGTCTCCTGTCAGAGGAATCACAGGCCGTGATTATCTCCCATTCTGTAGGTTATCTTGACAATTTTGAACAATTCCTTGGCTGTGCAGAAGCTTTTTATTTTCATGGCATCCCACTCATTGATTTTTTTATTTTAATTCTTTTGCTTTAGGAGTCTTGTTGAGAAAGTGCTTACCCTTACTCCCAAACGCTGGAGTGTTGGTCCTGACTATTCTTCTAGCAATTGTATGGTAGCTGGCTTAACTCCTAGTTCCTTGATCCATTTTTATTTGATTTTACTGCAGGGCAAGAGATAAGGATCTAATTTCAACTTCCTGCAAGTGGCTGTTCAGTTTGTCCAGCACCATTTGTTGAATAGGCTGTCTTTTCTCTGTTATTTTTCAACCCCTTCTGTCAAAGATCAGATGCTTAAAGATTTCTGTGTTTTTCTGTCTTCTATTCTATTCCTTTGATCATCATTCCTATTTTGATACCAGTACCATACTGTTTTTGTTACTACATTTCTATTTTTAAAATGAAAAGAAAATTTGAATTAACTGGAGTATTAATTTTATTTATATATGCTGAGAAAATGAGAGAACACATGCAGTTTTACAATTAAATTATTTAACAGGTTCAATTTTGCTAATGATAGTCAAGATTAGGAATATTCCCTTAGCTTTTAAAATATCTGAGAAATATCAAATCTTATATCACTTATAAGTAGTTAATTTTCCATTAATTCTTTTTATTTTTATTTAATAATGCAGTAACTGATGACACTAATTTTATGAGAGCTAAGCTTCTTTCTCTCCCTCAGTTACAGAAGCAGCATATTTAAATCATAAGTAGAACATATTTTTCTAGAAATCCATGTTCCATTTAGGTAAATATGCAAGTGTAATCCTTATTGGTTTTTCTAAAGCAGTCAAAACAGTTACTTTCCTGAAACTTCAAGAAAAATTACAGTTGTATGTATTAATTTCCTCCTTAATTTACCTATGTAAATTGATCAATTTTTTTCAGAAGATTATTTTATGCTCCCCAAACAGAAAATATTTATCATTAAGCAATAAGGTTTAAAGTGGGGACAAAAGTACTGGCTTGTAATAAAAAAGCTGATTAAAAAGTTAAAGAACATAATAATATAGTTAATACCAGTAGACCCTTCAGAGGAGCATCACTAGTAAAGTACAAATGTTCTGTGCAGCACTTACGCATCTAGCACTGGAGTTATTTTTTTCCAATTGGGAGTAGATTGTGGGAGCTCCTAGCCAACACATACTTAGAAGTCAGGACACTCTGACATGTAGCTGCCAGAAGATGACTCATGCCAGCAATATAAATGAACTTGGAATTAGATGCATTCCCATCTGAGCTTCTACGTGAGACCCCAGTCTTAACATCTTGATTACAGTTTGTGAGACCCAGCTAAGCTGTCCATTGATATCTGATTCACTAAAATGCTGAGACCATATATGTTTGTTTGTTTACACCACTAGTTTTGGAATCGTTTTTTAAATACAACAATCAATAACTATTGTACATTTTAGTGTATTTTTACCTTTCTCTGCTTTCTTTAATCTTATTTAAGAGTCTTGAAGGCATACTAATGCTATCTGATATTTGTTTTGTATGTTAATTCTTTTTAAAAAATTATGACTGTTCTCTGCTGGAATTTGGTTTTCTTTTCATTCTAAAGCTCTTAGATATAAAAGTGTAAGAGATTCAAAACTTCCTACATAAGTCAATTTTAGGACAAATGAAGATACGTCATGAAACTCGGGAAAGAATATTTGGTTCTCTAACAATATTTGTTAAGATAAAACCTTTTACTCTCTAAAATAGTTATTTCTCATTTCATGCTTCTTTTACATAGATTTTAAATATTTTAATTATTTCTTTGGGATGCTAAATATTGTTAACATATTATAATACAAAAATGAATATATAGCTAGAAAATGTTCTTCTCACTCATAGGCTAAAGTACTCTTGTTCTGATCTCATGTTTGAAGGAAGAGCACTAGATGTGCTAATGACTCAAAAATTTGAAATGACAGAAGTAATAGAAATTTCCCTCTAGGTTTATCCCTAACCTACTATTTAATAGCTCTAAGATTAGAAAGGTAGACATTTCACATCCATGGGTTTCAGAATAGTGAAGATTCGGTTATGGTTTTCCTAAAATATCTCAAACTATTTTCAACATATAATCCTGATAAACTGTTCCTATTATTGAAGACCATTATGATATTGATGATCAGGAAAGTAAAGATGAGACTGGCTTTTTGGGAACCACTAAAACTATCTAACAATAAAATATTCTTGGTGAGCTCCATATGTTCCTAAATTACCCAGTCCATGGAAACAATCATTGATTTGGTAGATTTTGAACAGAAGATTTCAGTCCTGAGGATATCAGCAGTTTGGGTTAGATTATTCTTTGTTGTGTGAATTTTTGAGTTCTAACACAAAGATATCTCTAAAATGCTGCCAAATGTTCACTGAATAATACAATCACTTCTGTTTGAGAAACACTACTCTAGAGCTAAGTTTGAAAGTTCATCAGGTTTGAAGGCTGTGAAGTCCTGAAGTGTTGTGAAGGCCAACAACTGACAGTCTCCCAGTTTGAATCTGAGTATATGCTGGAGTCTCCAGTTTTGTTGAATCACATGCAGGGATTTGTGAAGTATTTTCTCATTCAGTCAAAGGTGGGCATGGGCCCTGCACACCTTTATGTTCAAATAAAGTCTTTCTTCCAAGGCTGTGGTAGAGATTAGACAAAATGTGTACACAAATACTCATTGCCACCCTACATCTGCCTATGGTCCCCTGTCTTTAGTATTTGTGACTCTTTGAAGTATCTAGAAATGACAAAGACTAGGTTAAAGTTTAAATGATAGAATCTGAGAATGTGTGAGTGGCATGTGGGGCACTCAGCCTAGATCTACAGAGTAAGAACCACCAGGCTTCCAGTCTCCATGCTGAAGTCAACAGATCGATCAGCTAAATGTATCTTATAAAAATTAGCAGGAATTTTACTTTTTATAGATAAGAGGATTAAACTTATAGGGGGAACATGATCAACAAACTTGATCTATATTTCTTTTGGCGGGGAATGGGGGTGAAGGTAACCACGGATTGAACCCAGGTTTGCTTTAACCACTGAACCACATCCCCATTCCTTTTTTTTTGAGACAGGGTCTCACTGAGTTGCTTGGGACCTCAATAAGTTTCTAGGGGTGGCTTTGAATTTGAAATTCTCCTGCTTCAGCCTCCCAAATTGCTGGGATTATAGGTGTGTGCCACCACACCCTACTTGATCCATATTGCTTTTTTAAAAAACTTTCTTTTTTTATTAAGGAGTTGAGTTTTTGTACAATCAGAAATATGTATAAAGTAACAATATGATATGCACTTGATATTAGACCTTCGTTACCCCCACATCATCCATACCCCAGTCTCCAGATTCTTCTATATTATGCCCCTATAAGACATATAACTGTCCATATATATATATATATATGATTATGAATTTTTCAGAATTAAATGATTGCATACATATTATTTGACTTCTGGTTGGGGGGCAGTAAAGATTATGCCATATTGTTTTTTTTTTTGTTTTGTTTTTTAAAGAGATTGGGATAATGATAGAGAGAATCAATTTTTATTTAGTTTCTCATGCGGCTTTCGTTGCTCTGACACCTTGTTGTGTACAAAGTGCTGGGATTCGAACTCGTATCCTTGTGCTTGTCAGGCATGCACCATAACAGCTGAGCCACTGCTCCAGCCCCTATGCCACATTATTGTCATCCTAGATCCCTGTCTATCTTCCCTCCCTTTCCCACCTCCCTGGCCTCTCCCCTCCTTCTTCCCCCATCTTCATGTCTTTAGGTTCCCCTAAATTATACGTTGCTATGCCTTTGGTGTTATTTGTATTTTGAGTAGGACAACTCTCCATTATACAGAACTGTCCCAGGGATTGTGAAGCATTTGTTAGCTTTTACCCATCAATGTTTTTTGCAGCCTCATCATTGTGACTTCACATTACACCTTGTGCCACCCCACTATTTCATGACTTGGAGCCTGAAAATCAGCCCTGTTGAAAATCAATTACATGTTTACACTTGAAATGAAGATGTGGGGTTAATGGGTGTCAATGGGAAATTCTCCATTTATTTATTTTCTTCATAAGTATCCGCTTTTAATCACTGAAATATTTCTAGATGCCTCCAACTCTTTTGACAACTTAGTATCAAGGAAAATAAGTTTTCAAGTTGCTTACATTTAAAATTTTTTACACTTATGAGAAAGCTCTTTCAGACTTAGATAAGGATTTCTGATCATGAATTATTTTGGTGGAATAAAAAATACTATAAACAAAACAAGTTGTGAAAGGGTATATAAGACATCCTCATTTTGAGCAGAAATTTAAAAAACAATGTCACTTGGTGTCCATGTTTTTCTACACAATATTGCCCACTACACCATCAGAGAATGCATTCATTGTCCCTAGGATTTATAAGTATTTCCTATTTTCAATCCCATTGTTTTGGCACCCAATACATGTAATTTTACCTGTATGTCAATAACAGAATGCAGCACAGCTTCTTTTACTTGTGGATATCCTTGGTAAAGCTTTTCAGTGATTTACAAGAAAATATAGAATTAGGGCTATTCCTCTAAATGTCTAAGACTGTTATCATTTTAAAAAAATATAAACTATGTCCTCAATACTTTACTTTTCTGTGAACATGGTAACTTTTTATTTCAAAGATAATTTACAGTACAATCATTACAATGCAATCTATTTGAAGATATTTTAAATAACTAAATTTAGTATGTATGTAAAATACATACCACATACAACTCAGTTGAAATCAAAACAAATAACCCCTGTAATAAAGTTTACCCATGTTCTGACAAAACCAACTAATTCACAACTATCACTGACTGACCCTGATTAGCAAAAAACATCCTGGTCATGAAGATACCCAACTATGAAAAATATTTTGAATACAAAACTTGGATCTTTCTACAATATTCCAACATGAAAAAATTACATTATATACATATTAATAACATGATGTAGATATACAAACATATATATAACCATATACTTACACTTCATTCATATATATATATAAACATACATATAACTTATATATACATATATATATTCTGTTTTTTAAAAGAGAGAGCAGCAGTGAGAGACAGAAAGAGAGAAAATCAATTTTTATTTAGTTTTTCATGTGGTTTTTGTTGCTCCGACCCTTTGTTGAATATGGGGTGCTGGGGTTCAAACCTGCATCCTCATGCATGCTGAACCACCTGTTCAGTGCTCCCAACATGAATATATTAAATTAGAATCAAAATGGTATCTATCCCATGCATTAATTCAGGTAAACACAACGGCAAAAATCTACTAAAACAGGAATTCACTTTTTCATGGCCTAGATTTATCTGATAGAGAATAAAATTCTACGAGAGACAGGGTGACAATACACACATTATTTTACTATTTTTAAACTCACTTTGTCCAAACTATTATCATTTCAACATGTAATCAGTGTAAAATCATAAATAATTTTATATTCTTTTTTTCATTAAGTCTTCAGAAATGGGCATTTTACACTTAATAGTGCAGTTTGGACCAGCCACATTCATGTACCAATAATCACATGTGGTTATAACTACTGGGTTGGATGGTACAGATTCTAGAGTGATTCCATTTTGTTTTTAAATTTATGTATCTACCTTTTCATCTACTTGATTTTGCATAGAATTATTAATAGATTTTCAATCTTTAAAGCTTGGGGAATTTAAATCTCAAATTCATCATTGAACTGTGTCACCAGGAACAGAATGTGATACACATGGTTGACCTTCAGTAATTTTATCTTAATGAAATGAATAGATGTTTCACACCAGATAATTGGAGCTATACTCAAGATTACAAACTATATGATTATAGGAAATTCTAGGAAAGGCAAAACTATAGGAACAGAGAAGAGGTCAGATTTGCCAGGGATGAATGCTAAGGAGAGCAGCGGTATAGTGCTAAGGGTTACTGGGGAGCTGTTCTGTAGCTCACAGATTAAACTATAGAAAAGAGTTAATTTTACTTTATAAAAAAATTGAAAAGTACTTCAGAAGAAGCAAAAAGAACACACTTCAGAAGCTGGGCACTTGACATTATGGACGCGTTAACAGGCAAAAGGAGATGGAACACAGAACTGGAGTGTTCAGCAACTGGTAAGATACAAGCTTCATTTTAAATGGAGAGGGAGAGAGAGATTAATGGCAGGTAGCAAGGACCTAGCTAAGGGGCCTGCATTATAATTCATTTTGGAGGAAAAGGAAGATTTCAGGGGACTTTGGCCTCAGCAGAAGTGGAGAACTAAGAAGCCAGGTGAGTCTGTAACCTAGGAAAAAGCAGGACACCAGACAATAGGGCCTCTGCTTCTCCCGGAACTGCTGCTGTCAGTGGCCTAACTTGTCACATGCTGCCTTCCTGTGTTAGTGGCAGTTAGTCATCTCATGGATGGATCGTACATGCCTCTACAAATGAGTGGAGGCCCTCGACTCTCTCAGTTTGGCTAACTTTGCTCAGCATTATTTCTTCCACTGCCATCCATTTGCCTTCAAAGGCCACAATATTGCTGTTTATAATTGCTGAGTAGAATTCTCTTTTACATACATATATATACCAAAACCACAGATTTTGGTTTTTGGATCCATTCATCCAATGAGGGGCATCTGGGTTGGTTCCATAATTTAGCTATTGTAAATTGAGCTGCTATGAACATAGATTTTGCTGTGTTGCTGTAATGTGCTGATTCTAACTCCTTTGGGAAAATACCCAGAAGAGGGATGGCTGGGTTGTATGGGTGGACCCATCCTTAAATTTTGAGGAGTCTCCACACTGCTTTCCAGAGGGGCTGTACCAGTCAACAGTTCCACCAACAGTGTGCTAGTGTTCCTATCTCCCCATAACCCCTCCAGTATCTGTTATTGTTCGTATTCTTCATCTTGCCAGTGTTACTGGAGTGAGGTGAAATCTTAATGTAGCTTTGATTTGCATTTCTCTGATTACTAGTGATTTAGAGCACTTTCTCATGTGTTCATTGGCTTGCTCAATGTCCTCTGTTGAGAAGTTTCTGTTTAGCTCTTTGGCCCATTTATTGATTGGATTCTTCATGATTTTTTTTTTTTTTTCAGGGCTGAGCACCGAACTCAGGGCCTTGCGCATACTAGGCAAGTGCTCTGCCACTGAGCTAAATCCCCAACCCCTGTTTGTTTTGTTATTAAATTTTTTAGTAGTTTGTAGACTTTGGATATTAGCCCTTTATCAGAGTAATCACAGGCCATGACATCTCCTTGAAATGGAAGTTTTGCCTGCAAAAGAAATCATAATGAAGAAAAATGAAGAGGACAAGGATAGGAACTAGAAATAAACATAAAATGAAGGAAGAAAAACAGAATTTAAAAAATCAGAAAATGAATGTGAAAGAGGAGGAGTAAGTAATATTAATTTAATTAAATTATTAACAGGTTATATGAAAGGAGGAAAAGATGTTTCCAGAAGTCAGATAGAGGTTCACGTGTTGAGACAGGAAAATGAGAACTGATTCTGATTGTGCACAATTCTATGTTGGTAAGAACTAGGCCTTATAGCAGAGTACATTAGGCTAATATCATCCTCCAAAATATAACTGAATTTATATCTACCTTTTGGTTTTATTTTACATGAGTTAAGGAATTAGTTTTCATAGTTTTATGCACACCAAGCCTATTCCTGAGAATTTACTCATTGCTTAGTATCTCTACTTTTGTCATAATTAATTTGCTTATATTGTTTAAGATGATGAAGTATAACTGAAATCAGGCAAAAATGTACAAATGTTTTCACAGAAAGGGTTTTTATTGCAAGACATGGATGAAACGTGTGCTTATGTGTAGTCAATCACTGCATTACATGTAAAATTTGAATGTTTCTTTAAGTGAGGAATATGGAAGATTTAGATTTTGAGACTGAAATTAATGAAGACTGGTCACAGGACCAGTCTTGGTTTAGCAGACACATAATACCAATGTATAGCATTTATTAAGACCTTACTTTGCATTTGGATAATAAGCAAAATGCTTCATTCATTGTTGAATTTTCACTATACAGCAAGCAAAAAAGTTAAGGCTCAGAAAAAAAGTGACGTGCTCATACCTGGTCAGTGAGGAGGAGGAGTCAAACTCAGGCTGTAAGATTCTAAAGCCATTTCAATTAACTACTCTACATTGCTTAGTTTGAAGGTAGGAAACAGGGAGAATAAGTTCTGTGAAATGTTAATAGGAATTGCTTGGACCAGCTCTCATGTCTCATTTACATGGGAGAGGACTTTGCCATTCATAGAAATAGGGTGTTTTTGATATTAGCCTTTGGTTGGAATTGTAAAAATATTTTTCTAGATGTCTTTTAAGTACAAAAGTTGTCTTTTTGTACCACAAAGGCAAACCATTAAATTAGGTATATTTCTTGAAAAAAGTTTTTTAAATTATAAGATTATATTCATTAATTTATTCTTAAAGTAGAACTTCTTATTCAAAAATACCTTTGAGTTTTATAAAGTAGTTATATATTATCAATACTCCACAAAATTTCCTTGGATGATTGTTACTAGTAAAATGTGTTTGGTTAATTCTTCCAGTAAACTTGATTTGAGATCCTATGTCAATATTTGAAAATGTAGAGTTGT
The DNA here is from genome assembly GCA_004027875.1 of Aplodontia rufa. NCBI lineage: Eukaryota > Metazoa > Chordata > Mammalia > Rodentia > Aplodontiidae > Aplodontia > Aplodontia rufa. The sequence continues at coordinate 19,566 of PVKS010017420.1, forward strand.
ATTACAGTCTCCCTTCTGAATTCAAGGTCCCCACAAATTTTATGTATAATGAAAATAACTAATTCTTTATTCCCTTCAATACAACTGCAACAGACAGAAACTTCTCCAAATATTCCATTTGTAAGTAAAGCTTTCTAAGAAATTGCTAAATATTCTTAATTGCTGTCACATGCCTATGATTTAAAGATGTCCTTTCTTTATAGTTACTAATACAATAATACTTGAAAAATTATGTATAATTATCAAGAACATTCCAATGATGTAAAGACAATGTTGTGGAACTCATATTCCAGTGTATTAGTGTGCTGGACTTTAATTGTCTGAATTACAGTCCTAAAATCTAGAAAATACTCAACAAATGAATCATTGAAAAATGAAAAAAAAAAGGGAAAAATGAAAAAAAAAAGATTTTGATGAATAGAACAGAGAAGAACATCATTCTAATAATGTAGCCAGACGAGGGCTAGAATCATTCCAGGAAGTTCCTAGAAAACAATGGTTGATAAACACTGAGGTTATATAAATAAGAAAGGGGTCGTGTTGTCCAGAAGAAAGGGCAGCAGGTGTAGAAAGGCACAGAGCTAATGCCTACTCACATACACAGTGGGACTGAAATCCAATTGTACTCACACAGAATTTTAATAGTCCTGGGTCTTTCATCCCTGGGCCTCTCTCAGGCCAGACTTTTTCCTTTTCCACTCCACACTCATTTTATGCCTTATTTAATCTCACTTTTTCTTAACTTTTCCTCTTATTTATATGTCTATATACACTGGATGCAGTACTTATATCTTTCATTTCTGAGTGATGTTTTGAGTTTGGGAATTAAATGAGTAGCAGTCTTGCAAATGGTTAAAGATGGCAATGCGAGTTTTCACCTGTCTGACATCACAATGGCTGCTTTAAAGGTTGCCCTCACCACTGACTCTCAGAATACTTCCCTCAGTTCTTTTTCTCTCCCTACGTTCTCAGAGGGTTATCCTGCTGCCCCATAATCCTCCTCGGTACTCACAGAAACATCTGAAAATAGTTGCTGGTAAGAACAGCAGAAGGGGCACTGAGTGTGTAAAAATATTTCTGCAGATAACTGAGAGTAGACTGTATTAGAAATACTTCTAATGTTTAGCAATTTTCGGTATTTTTCTACTGCAAGTCCCTGGCCTAGAAACTGAGTACATAAAGGTGAATACAGCATAAGAAATTTGAAATATAGTGGAAGTAGGAAGTGTTTAGTTGTCTTTCTTAAACTAAACCATTAAAATAAAAAAAAGTGCAGCAGAATATTTTAAGATTGATATGTTTACTTTGTTTTAAAATAAATTTAAAAATGCTTTAAAAGGCAATTTTAACCGAAAGAATGTGCTTTTGTCTTAACTTTCAATAATTTCAATTGTTTTTGAATGTAAATGCTGCTGCGGCCCCCTGCCCCTGCCAACTATATCATTAGCCTTCACTGTCTTAAACAGAAAGCATTACATTCATGGGCTTTGCTTAAATTCTTAAGCACTCCCATATAAAACTGTCTGAGGCAAAACAACTTTGATAGAAACATATACATCTCCTTAAAGGGCATACAAACTCTAAGCACTTGGAGGGCAAGAACTGCATTTGATTTGCATCTTTAAAAGAACTTAATACTATACTTTGTCAGAGAAAATGTTCACAAAATGTTTGCTGAATTGACCTGTATGTAGTGAACATATCATATAGATGCAAATTTTCATTTATTTCAGTAGATGAGTGCAGCTTAAAGTTCTTCTTTTTCCTCACAGCTAAATAGTGGATAATACGTTCACAAGAGTATCTTGTAGCACTACGCAAATCCAGTCCGAAATTTTGTTTATTAAGGTTTCTAACAGTTAAAAAAAATGAGGAAAACATCAGGTCGAAAGAATCAAACAGAACTACGTCATTAGAAAAGAACAAATGTTTTGTTTGTTTCCTTTTCTTCTGGGATAAAGATTTCATATTTTAAGTCCAGAAAGTACTAAATTCCATGAAAAGGTCTCTGAGGGTTAGAGCGGTGGCTCAGCAGTTACGGCACTTGCCTGGGGGAACCTCAGCACCACCTATACAAATGAAGCGTTGAGCAACAAAGGCCACATGAAAAACTAGATCAAACTGATTCCCTCTTTCTTTCTCATTGTCCCTCTCTCTTCAAGGAAAAAAAAGTATTTGAAATAATGTTACTTACTGTATATATATTATGCTTACTTACAACAACTACTTAAAATATAAAAATGAAATCAATTGTACATGTTATATACTTTTTTCTCTTCCTCAATTAGTTGTCTTTTAGATAATATTTCAATTTATTTACCCTTTAGCATTCAAAGTTGGTCACTAACACAATTTAAGTTTTAACTTTACAAGACAGATTTAATGCTACAAATGTTAAGGATGCAAATATTTCCAGAAGTAATATCCTCTGGGAATTTGCTTTGCTATATATCTAAAATGACAGGCTCATAATAATGTGAATATTTAATCCTAATTATACGTGATGTTTAAAAAGCCTATGCATATTTCAGAATTTTATGGACATTGTACAAATCTCATAGGACTATGTGATGAAATAAACAAATATAACACACTTCAAAAATATTCTGGAAGTTAGCATTTAAAAGAAAAGTATCCCAAGAAAGTAGATGAATAGTTAAAGGAGCAGTTAATATTTCACATGCTCACACAGTGTGATTTTCACATTTTATCCACATATGTTGAATTTTATGTCATGTGAAAATTAAAAAAGAACGCATTTCATCAGTTATAGTTTGGATCTGGAATATACCCCAAAGGCTCTTATATTGCTCAATGCAGCAACATTCTTAGATGGACCTTTTAGGAAATGACTGGATCATGAGGATCTCACCTCATCAGTGGATTAATTCATTGATAGATTCATAATTTGAATGGGATATTGGGAGGTGATGGAAACTGTAGGAGAAGGTACCTAGTGGAAGGAAGTGGGTCCTTGGGGCATGCCTTTGGGGACTATATCTAGTCTCTGGTCCCTTCCTCTGTGTTTCCCAGCTGCCTTGAGGTGAGCAGCTTTGCTACATTATGTCCTTCCACTGTGATGTACTACCCAGAATCAATGAAGCCAGCTGACAATGGACTAAAACATTCAAACCCATGAACCAAATATGTTTTTCCTCCTCTAAGTTGTTTCTCTCAGGTATTTTGTCACAGTGATGAAAAGCTGACTAATAAAAATATATAAAACAAATTGTATGTTACCAAAACTTTCTGAGATGTGAAACTTGTGTAAAGGCATAAGCTGTACATTTTTTCCTCGTGTGAATATAATGTAAATAATAATATTTCTTATGCTAGAATTCTAAAGGTTTTATGTCTATCCCTGGGAGGTGGAAACATCAGTGTTACCATTGAGAGACTAGATGACCCCTTTAAATTCTGCTTTAGAGATTGTAACATTTGTAACTAAACACCTTGACTCCTTGTATCCTGGGAAGCAAGAATTAAACCAACAACCTAGAGTAGAGGAAATACTGCAATTAGAACTTTGGATTCTTTTGTTCTTACCTCATTCAAACTAATCAGGTTTCTCCCCATGATCCCACGCTCTCTTTCTACAGGTTCTCAATTTCAAATGTATACAGGTGAGAATTTTACTAAAACCCTTGCATCATCAAATGATTTTTTCCATTTGTTCAAGCTTTAAAATATTTCTTAAAAATCTATAATTTATACCTTTTAATTCCCACATCATCTGTTTTGATTGGTACCTTGGTTTCATCTTGCCCTGAATGGATCATAAGAAAAAATTTCTTTTATTGATATGGGTATAACAGCAAGTGCTATTATTTATGAAGTATTGAAAATGATGATGGTTTTTCTTGATTTGTTGCTTTGCTTGTATTTGCCCATTAATAGAGTTTATCAAACCATCCAAAGTGCTGCTTCTATGGAGGACAAGGAGAACATGCAAGGCAAACTGCTGAAAGAAACACATTTATCCGAGGACAGATCAGAAAGCTCGGACTAAATTACTATCTGAGGCATTGCTGTGAAAAGAAATTGTAAAGAGATAAAGCTGTTTTACGTTTTTTTCAATAGATTTTGCCATCTGAAAATATAAGTATTTTTGTACATGATTCTTTAAGCATGGCTTAATATTTCATATTGCTGACATAAGAAAAATTTGAGTTCCACTGCCTCCTCTGCTTTTCCCAATTATGAGCAACACTTTATACACCTGCAGTGTTGAAGTTTTGAGATTCTGAGGTATGTTTTTTACAAGGCCTATAATTCTTTCCTTGCACTGATCTGACAATTTAAACTTTTAACTTCCACTGAGGTCACCCACATACCTCTCTGCTGTGACAAGATTCCTGCCCATTTTCATTGACTGAAATTCATAAATTTGTCAAAACACAGCTACAATATAACCTGGAGGTCATCGTTGTCTTTTACAGACGCAGAAGTGAAACCAACATTTCTATTTTTCATTGGTACAAAAGAATTTAGAAGAATTCATTTCTGGCTCCCCCTTTCCTAGTCAAAAGTTTACTAATGTGTTTGAAAAGAAAAACTAGGAAGAAAATCAAAAGAACAAAAATATGTTTAAAATTACAGACCATTGCTCAGAGATGTGTGAGTGATAATCTAGCCGATTTTTGGTTGCATTTAGTATGTATTTCTGAGACTTGTAACTTAATGTATATGCTTTTTGCTTTCATTTCAAGAACATCAAAACAAAAAGGAATAAAGAAAGTATACAGTAAAGGCTGTAGAATCTACTTAAATGCTCTACCAACGTTTTCAGTTGGACATATTCCCCAATGCTAATAATGATGAGGATTCAAATTCCTTATTTATGGAAAAACATGGAAAATAAACAGTGTACCCTTCTACTGGGTGGGTGAATGTATAGATTTCAGCTTTGACATTCTGCCCTTAACCGGGAAGCCAGCTGTTTTGCAGGACAGATGTTGTCTCTGGAAAAGAGTCTGAGAAGTTCCCAGAAGGGAGGGGATATTCAACTCAGGGCCAGCTGGGATCTTGGCATACATAATGGAAAAGCGTTTCAACATGAGCCAGACAAAGGCATAGTCAGAGCTTTATTTAGGATGTACATATACATTCAAGGGGATGTGGGCTATCTAGAGATTGAGAAGCCCTGCCATGGGCTGGGGATCCAGTATTTACAGAAGGGCTGTTCTAGGGATTGGACTGGAGGTGGAGCTAGGGTGGAGCTGCACAATTGGCACATTGGTTTTCCTTTTGCTTGTGTATTTACCTCATTTTACAAGAGCACTGGCTAAAGGCCTATTGCTCAAGATTTGCAGCTATGCTTTCTATATCTCAGTAGTTCATGGACATTTTCTTTAAGACTTTTTATCCTAAATTCCTATCTCAGGAGGAAGATCAGCAAACTTGGATGAGTGGATAGAAAGAAAACAAATGTCTCATGAGCTGGCTGTTATATTTGCACACCTTGTAAAACTATTACTAAGGGCTGTTAAACTTGAAAACACTTCAAAGCTTGCTGAACAGGCATACATTTCTAAACTATGCTACATTATGTGAAAATCTATTGAGTATGCACCATCATTTTGTTTTCTTAGCAAGTAAAAAAAATTTTGTAGAGTTACAGAGATAGATTCAATAAAAAATAAAGGATTATTGCAAAAATAAAATCAAGGAGTATTACAAGGCACTTAAAAAACAAAACATAAACTCCATGCTACATAATGACACGAGATGGCCACCTAGAATGCCAGAACCTTCTGTTTAGTTGTACACTCTTAGACTTCCAGCAATGAAAGTGTTAGGGCTTTGGTCCTGCTAGGTCCCTGCTGGAAATCACTCTGGTACTTCAGACCTGTTCTCCAAGAAAGCCCTGGCATTAGCATTGACAGAAGAAAAAAAGAGGAAAGAAAACATCTGAAAATAACTAGGCACATAGTTCTAAATGATTGTGGTTTCATCATCCAAAAAGGCTATTCCCTTCTTTTACTGCATCATAACAAAAGGCCTCACTTCATGAGTGACCACAGGCCTTTCTATTATAGGTCACACACTAGTCTGTCTTACAGTGAACCTGGGAATTGATTCTGGCACTGGCTTAGGTAACAACCAACCTCCTGAACTCCCATCTGGAATACACAAAGTCCAACTCTTGATAGAATCGATTATTACCATTTTATAAAGAAACTTCATCTGTACTCAGAAAAATGTAGGTTATTCGACCAGATTGCCCTTTTGATGGCTGAAATAAGATTTTTTTTTTTTGACCAAGCCTTAGAACTAGTTATGTTATTTTAAACAGTCATCCTGATAACTGGTCTATAATTTTCTGGGTTTTGCTGTTTTAGTGGCACATAATAACTGCTCCCATATATTAAGTTTATCAGTGCTTTACAGAGATATGATTACATTTCAATTACATTTGTATAAAATGCTGAATTGCAAATTCTTTTCAAAAAGAGTAAAATGGTCTATCCTCTTAGTTCTACCCACTCAGATAATTTGATTCATTTGACTTAATATACATGTAAAACAAAATGGTCTAGTAAATTTGCATATAAAAGAGCACCAGTCCTAAAGGCTTTAATGTAAACAATTCTGTGTTTTTATCTTATGGAAACACTGGATTTCCACATAACAAAAAATAACCTTGTCAAGTTTATATTTTATCATTATGTTAGGGAGGAAACCATAAATGACACAATAGTCCTCTTTCCTGTATTCCCATCCAATAATGAAAAGTCTCTAAACTATTTCAAATATGTTCTAAAGATACCTACTGGCATTCACTAAAATCAGGAGCACTATGAAAAATTGCTATAATTCTGAGCATAACTCATTATTCAGTTTGAGCAAAAATTCTACCAGAAATACTTTAATCTTCGAAGGATAGTCTTATCTTAACATACAGGTCTGCACAAGCTTAATTTAAAAACCATATATTTCATGCACTCTTTATTGAAACAAGCATTGTAATTTGGTCTTTATGGGCCTAGAATGTCATAAATCAAGAAACAGTTTGTTTTTTTAAAAATGAATTGGTACAGTAGTTTTTCCTTGACAAATATATGCTCAGAATATATGAGTCATTAAGCAAAGAATATCATGTTAATTCTTCAAGAGTATCAATAATCTCAGATCTTTGAAGCTGAGTATAGAAGCCACAGTAGAACTTTGCTGTACCAAATTTCTTCATTAGTTTTTCTAACCTGAATTTGGTATGACTTCTTATAAGGTGTGAAATTTTTTTTAATCATCACTTACATGGCTCTGAGCAATTTTGACATGCTTCAGAAATTGCTATAAGGAAGTCCTTATGACATTTAATATGTCCCTTTGGAATACTTTCTTATTCTTCACAAATCTTTGCACAAAAAAGACACATAATAAGTATCCAATAAATATTTGCTGATATATTATTAGAAATTCAATTAGACATTGGAATCATAATGTTAATCAACCTGAAAAATAAAAATAATCAGGCTTGAACAAAAGGAATTTTATTTGAGGTTGTTTGAGAAACTGAAATACTGGAAAATACAGGATTCAATGGTAACTGGACTGTGTACTAAGGTAGGGGGAGGGCAGAGTTTCAAAAGGTGGAAATCACAACTGTGCAAATTGTTTGCTCAAATGATGATTGGTGGAGGCAACTGATCAATTTATGCATCCAAAGTCTATTGGTTGATGCTGTTCAGCAATTTTAGGAAGAGCCAGAGCAAGCGAAAATTTGGCCAAAATATTAAAAATCTCAGTTTATTCACAGTGAGGACATGCATAATCCCCACTTGCTTAATGTTCCCCAATTTCATTTGGTTGTGCTGAACCAAAATACAGCCAGTTTGTGATTTCAGTTCATAACGGGGGTATCAAAAATATTTTCTATATGCCAGACATGACCAAAACAACAAAACTAGAATCTTATCATTTGAATATATATGGAGTTTTACTTCGCTAGTGTGTACACACACATACATGTGTTTTCCTAGGACATCCCGGGGAACATAAAAGAATATGAAACTAAAATTTCTACAATAACTCTGGGGTGATATTTATTTCTTCTGTCAACTGAATAAAGTAATGAGCACCATAATGGTTTATCCACTTTTTTTGTATGAATATCAGCTTTTACATTTCTGAGTTTATACTTTGCACACCATCCAGAAGACGTACTGCCTTTGTTTTTGTATTTTTTTCCTGAGAAATTTTTTTTGTGAATGTTGCTTTAAAGAGATAAAATTGGTGTTGGAACAGTGACTCAGTGGTAGAGTGTTTGTCTGGAATGTTTCCTAAAATGTGAGACCCCTTGACTTCCTCTAGATTATGCTTCCAATTTAATCTGAAATCAGCATTTAAGCTTTATGACAAAGTAACACTTAGAAAACAATATTTTATTAAGAACTCCATTGTATTCCAGTAGCTGGAATACATATATATGAATGTTCATACATATGAATGGTAATGGTTATACACATGACATGAAGATTTGTTATCACTCATAACTTGTATAATGTTTATATTTTCAAGAAAAATAATTTCCTTAGTACACATGGATACCCATGATATACAGCAGTTAATCTGAAAAATCAATCTATAAATTCTGTTACAGTTAATGATTTTTTTTAACCCCAGGTGCACTTAAACACTGAGACACATCCCCAGCCATTTTTTTATATTTTATTTTGAGATAGGGCCTTGCTAAGTTTCTGAGGCTGCCCTTGAACTTGGGATCCACCTGCCTCAGCCTCCTGAGTTGTTGGGATTACAGACTTGCACTACTGCACATTCTTACAGATGTGTAGACCTTGAATTTTAATTATATTTCCAAAATGTTATACAACTATTTTACTTTAACAATAGTATGAAAGTCAACTGATTTTTTTTCTAGTTACAATTTCAATATTTAGTTCAGTTGTGCTAAAGTAGCAGGAGAGTCTATGAAATCATGATTTGACTTAATGCACAGCTCTCCCTTCTATCCCAATGATATCATAGTCAAATAAGGTTTCAGTAAACCTTTGCCAAAGAACCTATCACCTAGATACAATATATTTTACAATTGATATACAGAAAGATGAGGAGTATGACATGTACCCTGTTCCTATTTTCCTTTCTTCTTTATACATTTTTTTCAGAAAATAATTTAATTAAAGAAAAACTAAGTTAAATGAAACAGGATCGAAAGCATCTTAATATAACCAAAATTCCAATTATTGGAATTAAAGTATCTCTTCAAGATGAGAATGACTTAACATAGAATTTACTGATGCATAAGTTGGACAGGTCCTATTCTGTGAAATAGTACACTTTATTTTCCCAGTAATCCTACTTTGATTAGAAACTGAATCCAGGGCTATTATAAGCATAAAACTTCTACTATGACAATTAACATGCTATCAATATCAGGTTGATTTTAATAGTTTATAGGATGAGGAATAAAGAGTTCCTTATTCTAAGACTTAAAAAGGTGTGCCAGTAGCTGGAATAGAAGTATATTCAAAGCATGTGTTTTACTGAACTTTACTCAGAAATTGGAAGCAACTCTAGACCAGCTGAGTTTCAAAGAGAGTGCTTGCTTAAGCTCCTCTGCCAGTAATAACTGCTCCAGTATGATGGGGGCTTGTGACTTGAAGTTCCTTCTGTGTCATGAGACTTAGGGGAAATTACTTTTGCATTTATAAATATGGACTTTTTAAATTGTTGAATTGAGCTTCTCCAAAAAACAACTTTTTTATTTATACTTTAAAGGGGTGTGAGATTGAAATAAGAAATGTATATCAATAAAATAGCACATAATAAGAAAGCAGATATTTGTTTCCCCATTGTCCTATTATTTATTGGTATTTGCAGTAACCAGAGGGAGGTTGTATAAGGTAGTGGTTAAGACAGCAGGTTCCAGAATCTATATAACAAAAGTAACAACAAAAGAAATAAATGAGATTTAAATCCAGAATCAGAAAAGCTTTGCCACTTTAGGTTGTCTTCATCTAAAAAATCAGATCCTAATAATGTAAATCCTCTCCAACTTAAAAACACCAGGGAACCTGTAGTCAAACAAAGTTGGTTCATTGACAAGATACAATGAGAGGGACTGCATCCCATGTAGAACTGTGGGTCCCATCAACAAGAGAATATCAGAAAGAACTTAGTAGAGAAATGTGGACTTAAGTGAAATGACTTCAGAGAGTGCTAAAAGAAGACAAAGTTCTGTTCTGAATTGGATGCTTTCTAGAAGTTGAAGTAGTTTTGTGATATTCTATCTTCATTCTCATGTAAAAGAAAGAAGAGAAGGGAATAAAGAAGCAGAAGTTACAGGAATTAATAAGAATCAACAAATGAAGAGCTTCTGCACAGCAAAGGAAAACAACAGTGAAGAAACAACCTACAAAATGGAAGAAAATCTATACCACATCTTTTTTTTTTGACAGAAGACTAGTATCTAGGATGTGTATAAAGAATTTAAAAAAATTAACACCAACCCCCCCTCCAAATAACCAAATCAATAAATGGGCAAATGAACTGAACAGATGCTCTCAAAACAAGTACAAATAGCTGATTATTATATTTAAAAAGTTTAATATCCTTAGCCATCAGCAAAATGCATATCAAAACTATCTATCCCCCTCCTTATCAGAATGACTATCATCAAGATAAAGAAAACAATAAATCCTGACAAGGTTGTAGGAAAAAGGAACACTTACACAATGTTGGTGGGAATATGAATAATACAGGTCCTATGGAAATCAGTATGAAGGTTCCTCAAAAAACTAAAATAGAACTTCCAAATTAGACAGTTATACTATTCCTTGGTATATACCTGAAGAAATTAAAGTCAACATACTATAGAGACACCTACAGACCCATGTTAATCAAGGTACAATTCACAATAGCCAAATTTTAGAATCAGTCAAGATGTCCATCAGTGGATGAATAGATAAGTTAAATGTGGCATATATATATACACATACACATACAATGGAGTATTAATCAGTCATAAAGAAGAACAAAATCATGTCATTTGCAGGAAAATGAAAGGAACTGGAGATCATCATGTTAAGCAAAATAAGCCAAACTCAGAAAGACAAATGTTGCTAGTTTTCTATCATATATGGAAACAAGAAAAAAAAACATGACAGGAAAGGGATACTATTAGAGAAAAGTAAGGAGACTGGGTGGGAGGGGATGAAAGATAAGAAAAAGTAATGAGGGAGTGGATGTGGAAGATGTTCCACAATAAAACTCACTGTTTTGTAATAAATATGTGCTAATAGAATTTTTTAAAAAATAAAGCAAAAGAAAGCAGCAGCAGCTATTGGCTTGACCCAGCATAAGAGAATGATTGATTATCATTGGGGCGTAGAGAATCTCGTCTGGATTCAGATGTGACTATGGAGTGGTGGTATTTTCTCCTGGATCCATCCTGGTCACAAAGTTGCCCTACATGATGTTGATGTTTTGTGAAATCGCATATGTTTGCCAGAATATATTGACCCAGGTCATATACCAGGCCATCACCCAAGTGGCAGGGGCTGCTTTTCTCTTTCTTAATAATAATAACCATATTCATTTTTTTAAGACAGAAGGACAGTGAGAGAGACAGAGAGAGAGAGAAAAAGAGAGAATCAATTTTATGGAGTTTTTCACATGACTTTCACTGCTCTGACAGTTGTGTATGTAGGTGCTGGGGTATGAACCTGTGTACTTGAGCATGCTGGGGAAGTGCTGTAACTGCTGAGCCACCACTCCAGCCCCATATTCTTTATATTAAAAGGATAATCTATCTTAAAAGCCCAACCTAACATTATCTATTGTTATTCTTATCATATAATCCAAACTTTTTTCTTTTTTTTTTAAATCAAAACAGTCCTGTTTCAAAACATTCTACCCTTTTATCTTTAAATTGATATTTCAGTATGGGAGTGAAGGCACTTCTTATACACCAAAAGAATGGACAGCGGCAGTTGCTGTAGTTATTTCTTTCCAATTTCTACCCAGTTAAAATAAAGAGGTAAGAATATACTATTAGGAGATCTTGTAGTATTTCTAAATACCAAGTTAAATACTGTTTTGGTAAAATGGATTATGGGCAAGATCTGAATATATTATTTGTTAGACAGTATTAAATGGAGGTTAAGAATATGTTCTTTGGACTTAATGTGCATGAGTTTGAATTCTGAGTCAATTTTACACTGACTAAACAATTTTTAAAAATTTATTTTTTTTAACTTTGTGTGCCTCAATATCTTCAGATCTAAAATTTTAAAAATAGTACAAATCTCACACAATCAGTGTGAGAATTAAAAAAAATAGAATAATTAAAGGGCTTAGAAAAAATGCCTGGGACATAATAATCTTTAGCATTATTACATAATAAAGGTGAGTTATTAGATTATGTTACATTTCATTTAATGGTTAGGGCACTTTGAATTTATTGTATATCAATTAAAATGAGAAATATTTAACATCTTGCAACTCTGTGCAAGTAATTGGATTTGTAGAAATAACCATAGTACCTGCCTTCAGGGAACCTGCTGTTTTGCTGAGAAATGCATGAAGAAATAGTTAAATTAAGTGGTAAGAATCAAGTAACAATGACTGTCATTGACATTTAAAATTATAGTACTTTTGAGGACAGAGAATTAACTTCTGGATAGTATATCATGGCAAAAAGGAATGAGATTGATGGTAGATGAGGTAAGTTGAAGAAGATTTATGGAATTTAGTCACTTAGACAATGAAAGAACACTCTATAGAAAGGTAGAACTTCGGGAGTGAATATAAATGAGGTCAGCTAAAAATTACAACAACAATAATACAGGGACAAAAGTGAGTTCAACATATACTGAGCATAAAATCAGTCACTGTTCCAAGCACTTAAGTTCTTATCTCCTTTACTCTTGTTTAGGGCCCTACAAAATAGGTAGAATCATCATTTCCATTTAGTGAGGAAAACAAGGTCTAGGCAGTTTATCTTACTTGCTTAGGGTTACTAAACTAGAATGGGCTGGGTTATTTTTTTTTTTTTTAACAGAGAAAGGGACTGTGTGTGTGTGAGAGAGAGAGAGAGAGAAAGAGAGAGAGAGAGAGAGAATCAACTTTCATTTAGCTTTTCGTGTGGCTTTCATTGCTCCAACACTCTGTTGTGTGTTCTGTGCACAGTGCAGGGGTTCAAACCCAGGTCCTCTTGCACACTAGGCAAGCACCGCAACCACTGAGCCACCACTCCAGTGCCTGGGCTACAATTTAACTAACACTTAATTGACTCTACGTTTCAAGCTGGGAACCTCTATGTTACAACAATCTTTGTATATATCACTTAAGGTTTCCAATAACTAACCCAAACCAGGGCAACTGGTCAGCTTATGCCAGCTTTCTAACGTAATGCCAAGGGGGTCTTGTTTTTTCTTGCATAGAATGGAGAATCTATTGTTATTTGGACAGTGAAGTGGCATGACTTGTTTAAAAAGCATTTTAATCAATAATCCTGTCTTCCTTGTTTACACATTCTTAAGACACTCCACCACCCCATTTCCTATTTTACATAACCAGACTCACTTGTTTCTTATAGAGAAATGAACCTGACACAGTGAGGGCAACATCGTATTAGAAAAATTTCTCATTAGTATTCATTTGTAGAAGAAACCTGCCACAAAGTTAAGAGTCCATATCATTTCTGAATACTTTCTTCTGATGCTATGAAACATATTTTTCCCAATATTTTAAGCATTACAGATGGGGACTTAGCACACAGACCATTGAGGAATCGGGACAAAAGCATTTTAAATCACTAGATACAGCAATGGTGATCAAACAGCAATACATTTAGGATTGTTTTCTGGTTGATTGTTCACAAAGCAACAAAAGGGACCAAAATTGCTTATTTTGAAAAAAAGATAAAATGAAGTTTATTTCAACTAATAAACCATCTGTCTTAAACATCCAGCTGCTCCTCTTCCATTTGCTACTTATTGAAATCGCAACAATTTATTCATCTCAGGGTACATTGATACTTCTGTAGACTCATTACTACAGCTTATCTAATTAAACTGTCTTTGAAATTAAGTAAACCAATGAACAAGAGAAAAGATAAAACACAAGGGAGAACTATCAATGTAGCAAAAGTTGTTGCTGAGTAGAAAATAAATTGCAAAACTAAAGGATTTTTGCCAAATGGTCAATAATAACCATTGCATGCCTTGTCAATCACTCACAAATTTAAATCTTCTAAATGTACATTTATAACTCTGTGGATTATATTACATTCTGCTCTTCATAGGTTTCTCAATATTTCAATTATCTTTTAAAATGTCACAGAAGCAAAATTCTTAAAAAATAATGGTATTCTCAAATTACAATCCTAGCTATCAAGGATTGATTTGATTCCAATAGTTCAAAGGTGAATTTCTTCAAAGCCTTTTCCAACAAGAGTACTGTTGGGGTCTGACCTTCACTCCATTTCATCAGCTGCCCTGGAGTGATCGTATTACTGTTTGCATGGGTCCCTTTAGGGCTGGACTGTGCTAGGTTGAGCTTGCTATCGTTGTGCAAAGGTAAACAGGGTGGGTCAGAAGGCATTGACCACAGAAAAAAGTTCCTAACTTCTGTCTGTACTCGAAATCTGCATAACCCCTGGCAACGCCCTTAGAAGGATTATTGGTTCCTTGGCTGTCTCCCCTCCCTATAAAAACCTGTGTGCCTTGGTAATAAACGGATTCTGAGCTGCCATCTGCTGCGTGAGGTTGACTCGTTTCCCCGGCCGAGAGGGAAGGGGTCCCCGGACGTGGGGGACCCGGGGTTCGGCCTCGGCACTCATCCTCCTGATGGGCTCCCGGGGGACAATCAACCTGGTCCGGATTGTCCAGCCCACCCTCAGGGACGCCTGAGGTAGCGACAGAGTACAAACCTCCATTTTACAAATGATGTGTCATGATTTGGATGTAAGTTGTCCCCCAGAAATTCCTGTGTTAATGAGGGAGGCAAGATGATTAGACCATGAGACATATGACCTAATCGTTAGACTAATTCATTGGGTACTGGAGCTGGAACCCAGGGGAGATTTATCACTGAGTTATACCCCCAGGCATTTTATTTTGAGACGGGGTCTCACTAAGTTGCTGAGGTCCTCACTAAATTTCCAAGGCTGATCTCAAACTTAGAATCCTCCTGCCTCAGCCTCCCAAATTAGTGTGGTTATAGGTGTGTGCCAATTTATGTGAGGATATGGATTATTAATTTGTAAGGAGGTGAACTGCTTGGAGGAAGACCTTGAGGATTATATCTCATTTCCCTGGCTTCTCCCTGTTTCTATTTTCTGGTCGCTATAAATTGATCGCTTTCCTCTGCCATGCCTTTCTGTCATGATGTTCTCCCTTGCTTTGGGCACAGAGCAATGGAGTCAGCTGACCATGAATTGACACCTGTGAAACCATGAGCCCAAAGTAAACTTTTCCTCTTCTATGTTGTTCTTGTCAGGAATCTCAGTCACAGTGAAAGCTGACTACTGCAACATATGTGGTTTGGAATTTGCCTTTTTCAACTTTAATTAATGTCTATTTCATTAACCTCTTGACTTCTTTCTTTATGAAACATTATTCTCTATTAAAACTTACTGGCCTCTCCAGTTTGTAGCTATATCCTGAACCACTGGTAATGAGCTGAGTCTCCAATGACCGGAAGTGGGAATCAAAGCTGGATGTCACATGTTGGCAAACAGTCTTACACTGATGGATGGTGAAGGTCTTAGGCAGAAAGACCTGAGTTTGAATCACTGTTCAGCCTCTTACTGTGTGACTTGGCACAAGTTATTAACTTTTTCTCATTTTTAATTTCCTCATTTGAAAACAAATCCTACCTCATAAAAAATACCACATGAATCAATGAATATTTGTTTTCAGAATACTTGAACAGTTTTTGGCACAATAACACTGACCTAATAATTGTGGACTCTTATTTCTAAAGTAGATTCAAGCATCAGTCACTTATTGGGTCAGAAATTTTTAAGATTTTTTTTTCCAACCCTGAGGTTATATACTCTTCTGATTTCTTAAATTACTCTTCCATGCCTCCCATTTTGCATAACTTATACAGCCCTTTTATTTATCTTTTCAGATGTTTATCTTATGTTCACCTAGATAGCAAGTTCCTCCAAGGAGGCTCTGCATCGTATGTTATTGCAATGTGTTTCTCAAAGCACTAGTATAATATCCCATACAGAGCAAATTTTCTAAATGCTATTTTTGTTGATAATGCTGATAAAAGCCTTAGATATCTCCCTCACCTTTCCAGTATTAACTCATTCAGATTGTGTGACTGTTTCTGTTAATGTTAAAAAGAAAGATAGGTTCTTTGGAAAGGGCAGAAGGACTTCACAATGTCCTAAAGATTCCTTCCATTTCCACCGAATAATTTAGGCACCAGAAACATCTGGCTCATTAAATGAGTATTTAATAATTTTCTGTCTGACTTTGCTTAAAGATTCAGAACCACAGCTTTAAGCCAAATATCTACTTTAATGGCTTCTAATATTTATTTAATGTGGAGAAAATAAAATGCTTTTATTTGTTATTGTTTTCAAATCCAAAGGATTTTTTTTTTTTTTTTTTTTTTGGTGCTAGTATAAGAAGAGGAACAAGACCAACTTCAGGGTACAGGTTGATTTGAAAGAATCTGCAAACATCATCAGGATGGACTAAATTCTGAATCACCTTCACAATTGCCTTCTACACAGAGTTAGAGGTAATAGTCTGTTCTTGGAAAATCTTCCAGCTTACATTTTCATTGAAGAGGGGGAAAAACTCATCCTCCTTGATGAGTTCCACAAAGAAATCAACTCTTCTGGCCTCTGCCCACATTTTCCTCTTATTTTTTAGCAATGGAAGGAACAAAAACTATCCATTTGTTTTGGGCAAACATCATGCATTCCCCAAAAGGTACCTATGCCTGCAGAGCTTTCTTTAGATAATTCTACTATGTGAAATTCAAAGTGTTCCAACCTTGATACATTCAGCAAATACAAATTAGTTTTTTGACAGGCCTCCTGAGATTTTTTTCTTATCTACTGAGCTTCCATCCTATACCCCAAAAGAAAAGATTTGGGACAAAAGGAAAGGCAAATTTTACCATTCAGCATATTTCTACCAAAAGCTGATAGTCCACTTAAAAACATAATTGCATTTCTCTATTATGTGCACATACTTAATACAGCCATATTGCTAAAAGAAATAACTGAAATGGTGTTGTGTTGGCTGTTTACATAAACCTACCCCAGCCCAATCTTTTTGTTCAATATTTATCTTTGAGGTTGCCTTCCAGTGTAATCTGGCTCTCAGCACTGAATCCATTCAGAACCTGCCCTTTCAGGCACTCTAATTTTCCTGGATTTAACCTTTAAAAAATTGACAATTTTCCCCCTCTTTACAATTTTATGACTTTTGAATCTACAGAAAAGCAGGAAATAAAATGCCATTTCTCTTCTCCAAATTAAAAGAAATCTGAATAGAGAACAGAAAAAGAATTGTTGGACTGTCAAGATCTTTCACATTAAGATATTGGATAATGAAATCAAAGCAGATCATCAACTATAGGTCAACTTATATTTGCATTCAAGCATTTCTTTGAAATACTGTGACACATGAGATTTTCTGCAAACTTCAAATGCTTCTCATTTTAAAATCATCTTCTTAAACATATTATTTATATTTATCCTTTATGTAATGAATACTGACTTGCAGAAGAATGTTAGAAAATGTAAGAATAGCTAAGAGATATGACCTTTAAATCATTGTTATTCATAATGTTTGTTTGGAAATATTGCAAAAAAACCACAATTTGTCAATCTGAGACTATTGTGTTCAAGCATACAGCAGTAGTCTCCATTTCAAGTAATAAGAACATGTGATGTATAAAGTAGCTATATTTGGGCATTTTGTCAGTTACAGTTTAAATTGGAAAAGATACTTGAAATTAGAACTGTCTTTGAAATATTCTAGACTTCTAAAACATTCAATTGACCCGAAATGAAAAGATTTTATATTTATGAATGTGTATCTCTGTTTTAAAATAAGCCATTCATTCTAAATAGAACTCTTGTCACAATGTTGGAAAGTTAATCAACCACAAAGACACAGTTTTTGGTTGATGTACAGTGTTATAATTAGAGTTCTAGTTTATTGTTCCAGTCAGGCTTCAACAATTATAAGCTATAGGTAAGTACTTCCTTTCTCATTTTTTATATTTTCAAAAATCACAATAAAAATGTAAATATGCACTATTTAGAAACATTATTATTCTAAACGCTAAATATTTGCAACAGTTTGCACCATGTAAAACAGTACAAGGCATTGATAAACTGAGAACCAGCTCTGGAAACAAGTCCACAACTACAGCTGATACATCTTGTCTCGTCCAGGTATCTTTAACCTACGTGGTTCCATTTTGGCCTTGTGACTTCACTTTTGTAAATCCATGTGTTATTGCTTTTGCAGTTTGAGCAGCCAAAGATTACTGAAATTGGAGAAAAGAGAGGGTCCTCTGAAATGTCCTTTCTTAGTACATGTGTTCCGCTGCAATTTTTGTAGACTTCAATATGTTCAATACAATTCACATGAGAAATCTAAACTATTCTCTTATAATAACTTATTGTGTTCAGTGGTTACTTGATTCTTGGCAAGATGTGATTTACCCAGGCACTCTGTATAGGAATGGGGAATTTTGTACAGAATCTACAATCACAAAGTTCTCCAATTATCTGTGTATGCACATTATTAAATCTTCTTCATGATAGAAATGTATAACACAGAAAGTTAGTATATGAAGGGTAATTGGAGGCTGTGCACAGACATTCACATTCACACATGTGTGTACACTAATATGTACTGCATTAATCTATCCAAGGCAGAAATCTTTACATGTTGCTTTTCCATCTATATAATTTCTCCCAAATTGAATTTTTTTGGCCCATAGTACTGGTAACTAATTACCCCAGGAGTAATATCCTCATAATGCTACTTCAAAATCCAATTTCCAGCATGCACGTATGCACACACATACACACACACACATACACACACATACATACACACACACACACACACACACATACACACACATACATACACACACACACACACACACACCCCTCTCGGGAGCAAGAGTATTCTGGGGTTAATTTAAAAAAATGGAGACATAGTGTCCAGAAACCTAAAAATACTTAAGTCAGTGGTAAAAAATCAATTTGTTATGACACTTCTTGAGGAGGGACTTAGGATCAATGAAATCTAATGATACACTTGTTCCTGCTATTTTTGTCTTAGAGATGACATTTTACAGAGAAAAAAAAAACTCCTGAAGAAAAGCTAAAATTCTTAATCATTCATGAGTAAAAGTTTCCTTATTTGGTGTATTATTTGATCTTCCTTGTTATCATTCCTATTTATTTTTTGCTAATAAATTGTTTCACTGGTAGCTTTCAAGGAACACCTGACTAGAATATTGTTGTACCTAAAAAGTCAGCTCCTTTATGATTCAAAGAATTTCAAGAAACTTAATGCCTTTTCTTTTAGCCAGGCTATCAAAATGGTCAAATAAAGGCCCTTCCATGACAATATAAGCAATAATGAGTTGGGTCCATTTAAAGGATATTCCCTTGATATCTCTTAGCTGAATATGGAAGGGATCTCTGTCCTAGCAAAATGTGCTGGCTTGGCAGAGGAACAGCTATTAAAATAAATTGGTTACCAAGTGTTTATTACAATTTATCTTTGCCTCTCATCATAATCCTTCATAATGTGTTTAAACAATTAATTGCCACAATAGTCAACCTTCTGAGGTTTGGAAAGGGACCCTGGGCAAATTAAAAGAGTTATGAACCCTATTTGGGCAAGAGGGAGAAGAGGATTCTGTTGTTGTTATTAATTAATCACAAATTAATTTTGTGTTTATTGAGTGTTCACAATTTAATGTGAACAACTAAATGTACTTAGGCCTGCAGCCACCCTGCCCACCTGCTGCATGGGTCCAGGCCTCTGGTTCCAGTCCAGCAATTGCTCAGGACATCCCTGAGGAGAATCCCTTCCATGACCCACCCTGCCCAGCCACCACTCAGGCCCAGACCTGTGGTCCAGGATTGGCAAACACCTAGGACACCCTAAAGACCCCCTTCTGGAGCCGCCCAGCCACAGTGCATACCCACCAGATCCAGATATTTCTCAATGACTTTTAAAAGTATAAAGGATTTCTGTATTAGTCAGCTGTCTTGTTGCTATGACCCAAGGACCTGACAAGAACAATTTTAGGAGGAAAAGTTTATTTAGGGCACACACAGTTTTGAAAGTCTTAAGTTCATAGAAAGCTGGCTCTGTTCCTCAGGGCTTGAGGGGAGGCTGAACATTATCATGGCTGGAAGACATGGTTCCAGGGAGCAGAGAGAAAGACTCCATGCCAGATACAAAATATGTACCCCAAAGGCAAGCCTCCAAGAACCCACCTCCCCTAACCACACTCTACTAGCCTTATACGTTACTTTATAGGAGCTCCTATAACCCAGTCATGTCCCTGGTAGATTTCTGAAAACTCAGAATATTTATTTTAGCAGAAATTCAGTTTTCTATAGGATAGGTTTTATGTGGTGCTCAAATTTTATCTGCCTAAATTAGCAAATGCTTATTTTCCAAAGACCCATAGTTCTCTCTCTTCAAATCCACCTGGAATCCACTTTCCTCTGGGGCATTTGATATTGTTAACACTTCCTTGCATAGCCAGTAATGACGTCTGTGCAACATACCTTTCTTTGAGACTTCTTGTTTGTAGTTTACTCTTTCTAAACAAAGAAGCTTCTATGGAAGATAATATCTTTGATTTCTATGACATAGAAAGAAATAAAAATTTCTACAATTTACTCTTGGAAAAGCCTAGATATAAGAATTATTGAGTTCTTTTAGGTTGTTGCCGGACTCTTATTACTGGAAACCTACCAAGAAAACCTGCCCCATTTGCTATATTTGTGTGTGATTTATGAGAAGGAAAATTTTACAAAGAGTTTTATAGTTCTTTTTTTCAAGAGATACTGGTCTTTGATCTAAGTTTCTGTGAATCAAACAGTATGTCCCTAGACATTTAGGTTTAACTCTCCCAGAAGTTAGGAAGGAATTCGTCTGAGTTTTAAATGCATATTTAGGACCAGAAGAATCATAATAAATTATTGATAATATTTTAGAGAAAGGATCACTGATGACTATTAAAGAAATGATCTTTAACTTCAAATTTTATTCTAAGTATCCAAAGTTATGATTTAAGATATAATAAATTGCCACTGGCAAGAAAACAAGCAAAATTTATTATTTATATGATTTTTTTCCACAGTTCCTTAACTCAAATATCTGATACATGAGAACACTTTCACACATCTCAGTCATTTCATTTGAACAAGATTTCCTGAATAATACTGTTTGTTACAGTTGAATTGATTACACAACAATCCACATTGATCATTAAGACAGCTGAAATGAGCAAGTCAGCCGCAGGTCAGTTTGTTTACTTCGTGTATTTAGACATAGCTTTAATTCCCAGCACAGAAGTCTCAGAGAAGTGTTTTTAATACAAGTATTTTTTTTTAACTGAATACACAATAAAGGGTCATTTTCTGTCCTGCTGCAGGGAGTGAGCACTCAGGGACTTCATCTCAGCATGCTGATCCTGCATTTAAGGTTCATAATAAAGTACCTTATTCTCTACACTATGGATTAGAAACTGGACTGGAAAATCTACAAGGGGAAATGATCAACAGGAGTTTTTATAGTGAGAAAGGAGAGAACCTCAGTTCCCTGACTGAGACTAATCTGCCACTGAGGATAGTGATCATAACGGTTTTTGAATTTTTGCAATTCGCTCTTCTCCACATCTAATTGCAAGCAACTCCTGCCTGAAAAAGAGATGAATAAGAGATTGCCCATTGAAAGCTCCTACAAGTTTCTTGGATGAATATAAAGTCCAAAAAAATAGTGGTGACTCAAACTAGGTGTTGATTTGAGAAAACATTTGGGACAAAGTAGAGCAGCATTTGTTGTCTGCATTTGATATCTTGAAATATGGCACAGATAAAATTTGAAAGAATATTCATAAAGTATGTATGTTAGAAGTTCTAGAAAGAAACTAAACCCCCAGTTATAGCCTTAATTCAGTAAGAAATGCTTTTAAAAAGATGACAGAATCCAATAACACAAAGGAACTTGGATAGGAGGACTGGTGTTTATAAAAACGAAACTTGACTTTAATTTTTGTATTCAGCTAATTTATTATTATTTTTATTAGAAGTATATAGAGATACAGTTGAGGAGGAAACATTATCAAAACAGTAGCAATCAATGTATATAAACTTTTTATCCAGGGGAACTGCCAAAACATGGATGACCACCTTGGGTTTTACCTGTTGCAGTTTCCCCCAGAACTCATGTGTTAAATGGGTATCTCGTGGAGGAATGACATCGGCTTCTGGGATGGTTCCCCCATCTTCCCAATCCCCAGACTCCTATGAGTTCTTCATATACCC
>PVKS010017421.1:0-42044 GCA_004027875.1 Aplodontia rufa
AGGCCGTGAGCAATTTATTGAGACCCTGTCTCAAAATAAAAAATCAGAAGGGCTGTGGACATAGCTTGGTGGCGAAGTCCTGGCACCAAAAAAAAAAAAAAAAGAAAGAAAGAAAGAAAGAAAAAGAGCTAGGGATCTAGCTAGTAGAGTTCAGTTCTCAGTACCGGAAGAAATAAGGTTCTATTAAGAAAGACTTTGTAGGGGGCTGGAGGGTTGGCTCAGCGGTTTCAGCACTTGCCTGGCAAGCATGAGGACCCAGGTTCAAACCCCAGCACCATGTACACAACTAAGTGTTGAAGCAACGAAGGCCATGTGAAAAACTAAATAAAGTTGTTTCTCTCTTTCTCTCTCTCTCTCACTGTCCCTCTCTCTCTTTAAAAAAAAAAAATAAGTTCAGACTTTCTTCTTTCCCACTTTTTTAAAAAAAAAAAAGAAAGACTTTGTAGTGTTGTTTAATAAGTAAAGTTGAGGAAAAGCAAAGTAGGACTGGGGCAGTATGGTACAGTGCCTGTTTAGTGTGTGTGAAGCTATGAGTTCCATCCCCAGCACTACCAAAAAAAAAAAGGGCAAGTAATGGATTATGTACTGTTGGAAATATTAGAGTGGAGCAGGAGTGGTGGCTCAGTGGTTATGGCACTTGCCTGGCGTGCACGAGGACACAACGAAAGCCACATGAAAAACGAAATAAAATTGATTCTGTCTCCCTCCCTCTCTCACACACACACTCTCTCACTGTCCCTCTCTTAAAAAAAAAAGGCAAGCATGAACGAAATATTAGAGTGTATTCATTTTAAATATGAAGTGTCTACTGTGTGCCAAATTCTAAGTACTAGAAATATATCATCAAGCAAAACAAAGTTCTTAGCCTCTTGGAACTTACTGGGGAAGATAGATACATACATAACGGAGGTGAGGAGTGCTACGAAGAAACATAAAGAAGGATAAAGGAAATAGAGTGTTGGAGATTTTTTTTTTTAAACAAAATGGTCAGAGATGACCTCTGACTATAATTCTGCAGAGGAACTAATGGTGCTGTGTTGATGGGTGTTAAAGGTAGAATGCTATCTTAATACTAATTTGTCAACTGAATAAATATTAAAAAAGACTTAATTTTTACACTGAAAATGCTCTTTTTTCTTAAGTTGGACACATTATCTCAGGTAGAAGAAGAGTCTCTGTTAAGAAATGATCTTCGTCCAGCTAACAAACTTGCTAAAGGAAATAGATTATTCATGAGATTTGCTACAAAAGGTAACTTTTGATTTTTTGGCATTAATTTTTACCTTCAATCAAAAATGATAAATCGTTGAGTGACATCTTTTTTTAAAAAAAGAAGTTAGATCAAGTCATTTCAATGTTCCCTGTACACTATAATATTCTGTGTTTATGAAATAATGGTTTACAGGCTGAGAGGAATTTCTCACTTTGAGAGCGAAAATTAGCTATTTGTATGTTTTGGTGATTTCTGGTTAAAGTAACTTAAACTGGTTTGCCCCATGTGCTTTTCAGCCAGTTATCTGAACTATGAAAACTTTAAAAATTATTATTTTTAATTTGTCATAGCAGTAACCTTGTGGATGGACATCATTAATGTGCCTTTCATCTCTGATCCTCTCTTCATAAGATTTTTCGCACAGTGATTTTTGGTGGGCATTAGAAAATGTATATGTGCATATTTACATATACACATATACATTGTTTTAATCATTTGAAAGTGAGTGAGAGTTAATAGCTCTTTACCCCTAAATATTTCAGTTTGTATTTCTGAAGAATAAGGACATTGTCTTATCTACAACACAGTTATCAAAATCAGAAAATTTAACTTTAATACCATACGTAATACCTAATCCATAGTCCATGTTTAGATTTCATCAGGTCATCCAAAAATAGGTCCTTCATGGATTCCCTAACCCCACAGATCTAGGATCCACTCCAGGATGGAGTATTTAGGTATGTCATTATCTTTTTAGTCTCCCTTAATCTGGAACTATTCCTTTATTTTGTTTTCCTTGACTGAGAAATTTTTAGAGTATATAGGCTCATTATTTTATAGAATGTTCCCCAGCTCGGGTTTGTTTAATGTTTCCTCCTGATTAAATTCAGAATGTACATTTTGAGGCAAGAATGCTACAAAAGTGATGATGTATCGCTTTCAGTGCATTATATCAGGAGGTACGTGAAATTTGTTCATCCCATTCTCAAAGATGTTAACATTATTCACTTAAAGTAATTTTGCCAGGTTTTCCCACTGTAAACTTAATTATTTTCTGTTTGTAATTAAAAATTTGGGGAGAAACACTTTGAGATTATATGAATAGCCTGTTGCTCATCACACTTAAATGCAACAGCTTTAGCATCCATTAGTGATCATTTCTTTATTAGCAGTCTGGGAAGGGAAGAACTTTACTTTTTACCTGTTGATGTGTTTGTTTATTTACTTATAATCAGTTTGGACTCTCTTTTTATTAAATAAGCTATAATTCATAGCTTTTGATTCACAAATTGTCTTGGATTTGGCCAGTAAAGCTTCAGGCTCTGTTTTGATATCCCCATGATATTTTGAGCACTTACTTTACAACACAACACAACATCTTGTTTTCAAGACTCAATTTGTATCCTACCTGCCCCAGACCTGAAATCAGCCATTTCTCCAAAGAGCTGGCAGGCATGGTCTTTTGTGGGGTCAGCGTAAGGGAGGTGCACCTACTGATAGAGATTGTCCTGTTTTCCTGCAGCACTGGATACATTTACAGTGTTGTTTGTCCTTTGCTGTCAGAGATTGCCCAAGGAGATTGCCCAAGGCCTTCATATTACTCCTTTTAATGAATGTGTGATTTAACAACTACCTTCCTTTCCTGTTAACTGGCATTTTAATGTGACAAATGTGATCTTTTCCTCATTTACATGAGGAATGACTTTTTAAATATATTCCAAATGTTTGGTACTTTTATTCTATTTTCTGTAAGCCAATTTGAGGAATATCACAATAAGCTACAAAAAAATTTACCAAATATGTGGAATTATATTGTTTGATTCTTTAACCCTTGTTCTGTATTATTGGAGTGTTTGTCATTCAAAAATAATATCATCTCTCTGGGGACCACAACAATGTCACCTCTTCTGGAAAACATGCTTCTTAGAACCTTATATCTCATATTGTTAATTTTTTGTAGTATTTCTTCTGCCAAGTTAGTCAACTCCTAAATGCAGCTTAACCTCAGTCATCTGTGTATTTTGCTCCACCTGCTCCACACTTGGCATTGCCTTAGCATATATTCAGAGAGCAAATGTTTATAGTGGCTGTATCCTTTTTGTTGGCAGATTGTACTTACTGACCTGATCCAAGCTATGGAAAACATGTATTTTTAGAAACCATTCAATAGTGTCTTCACGCCCACGGGAATTCCTAGGTAACTGTTGTAATTAATTTTTAGATGACAAAAAGGAACTTGGAGCAGCCAGAAGAAGTCAGTATTACATGAAATACGGGAATCCAAATTACGGAGGCATGAAAGGGATTCTTAGTAATTCTTGGTGAGTCCAAAACCTTTAAAATACAGTAATTTATATGGTACTTAAACTTTTCTTAATCCTTCAGTTGGTATCCTGTAGTGAAGTGTAAAACCTTTTGTGGACTAGAAAAGGAAGACAAGAAGGAAAGAATTCAAGATTCTTAACTGGTAATGATATGGGAATGCTGTTTCAGTTTTATTTAAAATAGGTTTCAGCATCTACCATCGTGTCTTTGTGTATTTGAAATCAGTTAGTAGATGTCAGTGTCTTTCCTATTGATTTCTGATTATGTGTGCTTATTTTGACAATGTTCCAGGAAGCGAAGATATCATTCCCGTCGCATTCAGCGGGATGTCATCAAGAAGAGAGCCCTGATTGGGGATGATGTTGGCTTGACGTCATATAAACACCGACATTCCGGTAGTTGCCTGCTCAGCTCTTGGGTAGACACATGTTTGGCTCTCGAAATCGTATTTTTATTCTTAATACAGTCTTTTAAGGTTCCACACTTTATCATCCTCTCTTCCTTGCCCTCACCCTCTGCCAACATATAGGAAAGTAAGTCAAGTCACGATTAATTTTAAATTGCCCGTGCAAAGAGGTCAAATCATTTTATAAAAGCTGTTCTAACAAAAAAGGCCAAATATAACATAGGAAGATCTAAAATAAATTTTTTCTTAGAAATCTGATTTTTCTATTAATAATATCAACAACTGCATGAGAAATAACTTTTAAAATTACTTGATCAAATGAGCTGATTTTCTTTCCTGATAATGTAAATAGGCTACTGTGTTAAGTGTTTTATGCTTATTGTCTTGTGCCCATGAATGCCACGGAAAAGTGGTATATCATGACTTGGGTTTTTCTCTTCCTTTCCCTCCCTCCCTGCTTCCCTTCCTCCTTCCTCTCCCCTTCCTTCCTGCCTTTCTCATGCTTAGTAAAATGATCATTTTCATTATATTTTATGAGGATTTGCTTTTATTTGAACTTAATGTGTGGAATCTTTTACATGCTTTATGGAACTAGTCCAGTCAGCATACAAAAGAATAACATGCACATATATATCATTGGAATGGGACAGGAAGAGGTGAAGTCTGTATATTTGAATTCAATGAGTATATATACAGAATTATATTTGAAATCAGAATATTAGTAATGCATATATTTTTCTGTTGCACGGTTATACTTTTCCAATGCCAGCTACTTTAAGATAATGTCATCATTCATACTTTATGTTAAATTAAAAAGTAAATTGCCAGGGCTGGAGCGGTGTCTCAGCAGTTACAGTGCTTGCCTGGCATGCGCGAGGACCCGGGTTCAAAGTCCAGCACCACATACGCAGCTAAGTGTCCAAGAAACAAAGGCCAGATGAAAAAATAAATAAAATCGATTCTTTCTCTCCGTCTCTCTCTCTTAAAAAAAAAAAAAATGCCCCTAATTCTAGTTCCCTCCTATAACTGATTTAATTTCATATTTTCCCCATATTTGTTTTCTTAATAAATATTATAATTCTTGTAAATATATACTTTATATTCACTAATTAGAAGCATTTTTTCCCATGAACTTTAAAATTAATAATTTATTTTCAGTATTTGAAGTGGGTTATGTGCTATGAAGTCACTGCAAACATTAGTAAATATTGAACCATACAAAGCCTCTGGTCACACTCTTTTCATCACTTGTTTAAAGACACTGTATTTAAAGTCTGTTGTTGATTAATTAACATTGAATTCATAGCCATCAGCACTTTAACTTAATGCCTGAACTGGCTTATCTGTCACTTGTATTTTTGCTGTGTCATCAAACCACCTTCTTTTTTTTTTTTTTTAAAGTGAGAGAGACAAAGAGAATCAATTTTATTTATTTTTTCATCTGGTCTTAGTTCTTTCAACACGTCTTTGTGTATGTGTTGCTGGGGTTCAAGCCCGGATCCTTGGCACATGATGGGCAAGCATGCTACACTGCTCCAGCCCACATCAAGCCTTCTTGCACTTAACAATAAACAGCCCTTCAACACTTTGAGGATCATCTTAAACTGTAAAATCACCAACAAAAAGCACAAGAAGCAGAAAAATGTCAATAGACTATAAAAAGGACACTTATTACAGTGTGAGAGATGCAAAAAGAAGTTAGAGTGTTGCTTTGTTTGACCTCAGCTGGAAGCAGGCATGTTCAGTGACAAATTTCTTTGTTGTTCTTCACACGTCTGCAAATGACCTTGAAAGTACCCAAAGTATTAACTTAGGAGTTACAAGTAATTTTGACATTTGCAAATACAAAACTTGTAAATAATGAGGTAGACTATATTTTAAATGACTTTATAATATTCCATTGGATTGCTAGATCATTCTTTACCTAACCATTCTCCATTCTTGACATCAGAATGGTGTCTGGTTTGTTATAGATAATGCTCCAATAAAAATCTCAGGGATGGGAATTTTTCTCCTACGTAGAATAGCAAGTCACACTTATTAGTTTTGGTGTAAGCTTTTCCTAATGTATTTTGGTTAAATTTCTTCAGCATTAGTGAATGTTCCTGAGGAACCCATTGAGGAGGAGGAAGAGGAAGAAGAGGAGGAGGAGGAAGACCAGGACATGGATGCAGACGACAGGGTGGTGGTAGAGTACCATGAGGAGCTTCCAGCTCTCAAGCAGACTCGGGAGCGGAGCGTATCCAGGCGGTCCAGTGCCAGCAGCTCAGACTCAGATGAAATGGACTATGATTTAGAACTGAAAATGATTTCTACTCCCTCACCAAAGAAAAGCATGAAAATGACTATGTATGCAGATGAAGTGGAATCCCAATTGAAAAATATTAGGTGAAATGTTTATTCACATTAGCTTTTTTTGAGGGGAGTTACCAAGGATTGAACCCAGGGATACTTAACCACTCAGCTATATCCCCAGCCCTTTTTATTTTTAATTGTGAGATCAAGGCTCACTAAGATACTGCCTTCCTCATTTGCTTAGGCTGGTTTTGAACTTGTGATCCTTCTATCTTAGCCTTCTAAGTCACTGGGATTACAGGTTACAGGTGTGCATCACCATGCCCAGCTCTGTTAGCTTTTTTTTTTTTTTTTTTGGGATACCAAGGATTGAACTCAGGGGTGCTTTACCACTGAGCCACATCCCCAGTCCTTTTTATTTTTTCTTTTGAGACGGTCTCACCAAGTTGCTTAGGGCCTCACTAAGTTGCTGAGGCTGGCCTTAAACTTGTGATCCTTCTGCCTCAGCCTCCTGAGTGGCTGGGATTACATGTGTGTGGCACTGCCCTGGGCTTTAGTGTTGACTTTTGTTTTTATTTGTTTCTTTATTTATTTTGGTGCTGAGTAGCAAACAAAGGGCCTTATGCATGCTGAGCAAGTGTTCTACTATTGAGTCTGTCCCTAACTGTTTAACTTGATTTTTAAATACTAACTATAAACACCTTAATTTTATAATCACTCTTATCTGTTCTAATTTTAGCTGTTTGTAGGAATTGAATGAAAGCATTCAATTTTTTTCTGTATAAGCTGTGTTTCTTGTTACGTAAACTGTAGATCGTACAGAAAGTGAAAGTCACCTGTATTCCCAGCCTCTCCTAATAGCTGTTAATAGCTGTTAGCAGCTGGATGAATAGTCTTCCAGTTATTTTATGCATATACATAATGTATAAAGAGGCTGTAGATATATTTCTACAAAAATGAGACTATTCTTTTTTCTTTCTCTTTTTGTACAGGGGATTGAACCCAAAGACAGTTAACCACTGAGTCCACATCCCCCAGCCCTTTTTATTTTTTGTTTGAGACAAGGTCTTGCCAAGTCGCACAGGGCCTCTCTGAGTTATTGAAGCTGCCTGTGAACTTGTGAGCCCACTGTCTCTGTCTCCTGGGCTGCCGTGGCACCTGTGAGGCTTTGCTACTTACATTGTTTCACTGTGCTTTTTCCCATTTAATATGTTTTAGATTTCTTGTTTTTTTCAACCATATATAGTCCGTTGTTTGAAAGTATCATGATTTACTTAATCCCTTATTGATGTGTATTTAGGTTACTATTTTCTTACTGTTGTGTTAACTAGACAGGTTCCTCAAGGTCTGGTTACTATACTACATTTTCTTCCAGTGGGTTTTACTCACATTACACCTGTTACTTATATCTGCACCAACCTTAGCTATTGCTGTTCTTCCTACTTTTTCATGAACAAAAGAATACATTAAGGGGCTGGAGCGGTGGCTCATTGGTTTCGGCGCTTGCCTGGCAAGCACGAGTAACCCAGGTTCAAACTCCAGCACCACGTACACAACTGAGTGTTGGAGCAACGAAGGCCATGTGAAAAACTCAATAAAGTTGTTTCTCCCTTTCTCTGTCTCTCTCAATCTCCCTCTCTCTTTAAAAAAAAAAAAAAAAAAAAAAAAAAGAATACATTAATATGCATTTCTTTGTTTACTAGTATGGATCAGCATATTCAGTGAATGGATATCTCCAAGGGTTAGATTCTGGGGATGCTCTAAGATGTTTTTTTTTTGTTTTTGTTTTTTGTTTTTTGTTTTTTTAAAAGAAAGGGACAGTGAGAGAGAAAGAGTCAACTTTTACTTAGTTTTTCATGTGGCTTTTGTTGCTACAACACTTAGTTGTATATGTGGTGCTGGGCTTTGAACCCACATCCTTGTGCATGTGAGGCAAGCACTGTAATTGCTGAGTCACCACTCTAGCCCCTGGTCTAAGATGTTCTTGGTGGCATATTTTGGGGGTGGGGAAAAAGATCTTTAAAACTGATATGTTTTTATGGCCTTGTTCACATCATTATTTTTAGTTTGCATGGAACTTCCTAATAGCGAACACCAGCAGAATAACGTTGATATCTAGCATGGTAGTAGATCTTGTTGACAGAGAAGTCTGCCCTTTAAAGAAAAGGGTTATAGACTCTGTTGTGTCTTCACTATAGCTGGATCGCATCCTAGGTGAGCAGAAAGCCCCGAGCTCTTTGCAGGCCTTATCTTAGCATTTGTCCTAGAAGAAAGAGACTTAGTGTTATATGCTCTGCAATGGTGTATGGGTATCATGGGTGGAAACCACCATGGGAAACTCAGCATCTTGCTTGCCCTCACTAGTCTGTCCATAGCAGGTTGATCTAGGTTTTGTAATTCTTATCATATGTGGTATTTGTAAGTGAATATTGTCCTTATTAGATTGGGTTTCTTAGGGTTGGGGATTTAGCTCAGTGGCAGAGCGTTTGCCCAGCATGCGCAAGGCCCTGAGTTCGATCCTCAGCCCTGAAAAAAAAAATAGATTGGGTTTCTTAAATTGTTTTGTTCAGAGTATGAGATTATTGCTTGGGCTTTGTTTCATAATTGAAGTTGACTAACTTCCCTTTATTTTATTTTAAAGGAACTCCATGAGGGCAGATAGTATATCCACGAGCAATATAAAAAACCGAATTGGTAACAAATTGCCTCCTGAGAAATTTGCAGATGTCCGACACCTGTTAGATGAAAAACGTCAGCACTCACGTCCACGGCCACCATTCGGCAGTACTAAATCAGGTATCATTCTTGCTTTATGTTCCTGGGCTGCTTCTGCACTCCAGAGAACAAATTGGGGCAAGGATAGGTTCTTTGATGAAACGTTGCTATTTTGAACTGATTAAATTGTCCCTGTTCATGTCTAAATTTTGGTTTAGAAATCAGAATTTCAGGACGTGAAAAATAATAAGACTTAGGCAAAACTAGCTTTCAGTATTTTTGTCCAAAACAGTTATTTCGTTCTTTATGTCATTGGTATACTTTGCATACAGGAATCATTGAAATTAAATTGGTTAGTTTTATAAATGGTTAAAGAGTTTGAACTAGTCCATTTATGCATACACTCATATAGCAGGTAAGCAGCTGTGCTTTTCTATCTGACCCTGGGCTAGAAGCTGGCATGTGAGAAGTCTTTAGAGAGAATGCAAAAAAATCACAGATCTGGGCTGGAGTGGTGGCTCAGTGGTGGCGCTTACCTGGCAAGCACAAGGACCCGGTTTCAAACCCTAGCACCACATACACAGCTAAGTGTAGGAGCAACGAAGGCCATGTGAAAAACTAAATAAAAGTTGTTTCTCTCTTTCTCTGTATCTCTCACTGTCCCTCTCTCTTAAAAAAAAAAGAAAATCACAGATCTACTGGAAAAATCATAAGAGGCTTCTTAGATAAAGTGGGTTTAGAGCTAGACCTTATGGAAGGAACAGGTTCTTAGTTGGCAAACCTTAGTTTTTGAGGTGGGAAATAACCTGATCTTTTACCTGTTTTAGAATGATAACTTGGGATATGATAGAGAGTTAAGTAAGTAACAAGGACCTGAACTAGGTCAGGGAAAGCAGAGAAAGAAAGGGTGAGAATGGGATGCCTTGGGAAGAAAGTTTCAGACTGGGAAATGAGGGAGAAAAGGGAGAGAAGCCACAGAATTGGCTCAGTCTGAGAGACCAGGGAGATGGAGAAGTTTAAGTAAAATGGGCAGGAGTCCTAGCACAGAGCTTTTGCTAATGAATATGTCACTAGTGTTGCTGCTGTTGTTAGGGGGAACCAGGGCAGGCAGCTTTGTGAGGGAGATTGTAGGAAGAACAAAATTTGTCTGTTGTCAAATAATCATTTGTAAAATGTAATAAGTTTATTGTGAACTACTTATTATGTATTCAAAGATTGTAGCTTCTCCCTTTGGGGAATTTGCAGTATTTGTAAGCTGAAGTTTTTGTAAGTTATTTAGTCTTATTTGGTTCTAAAAAAAAAAAGCAATTCTATTTCAGAAATTCCTTTCTAAAGCAGTCAGTTCAGATCTTTTCCCACACCCCACCGTGATAGCATCTGACATCTAATTTCCCCAGGGGAATCTAGACTAATTATGAAGAGAAAGTCTTTTAGAAGGCTGATTGTGTCTAGTCCTATGTCCTCACTCAGGGAGATATGGTACCAGGTCCATTAGACATCTCAGGTCGACAATACAAGTAGTAAGATGCACACATTTGATCACTGTAGTACTTTTTTCTTTTTCCAGATATACGCCAGCGGCTAGGGAAAAGACCGTATTCTCCAGAAAAGGCTTTTAGTGCTAACCCAGTGGTTCGGAGAGAGCCCACTTCAGATGTACATAGTAGACTAGGTGTTCCCAGGCAAGATGTTAAAGGCCTCTATTCTGATACTCGGGAGAAGAAATCAGGTAGGTAACTCTTTAAAACTGATGGGGATGGGAATTGGGAAAGAGCAGAGGCAGGGAGCAGCCTGTGCCACAGATAAATGATTTTTCCTCTTGTATTATCCTTATTGTGATCGTCATCGTCCTCGTCGTCATCATCATCGTCATTATCAAATGCTAACGGGAAAGTTTAGAAATTAGAAAAGAATATATACCCCTGCTTCTTTCAGATTAGCAAAAATTCTTTTTAGCTTCATGTATGTATTTCAGTCTTTGTCCATGTACATATTTTATTCTTTTCATATAGCATTTTTTTTGTAATCATTTTCCACATTGTTATATACTTCATAAATAAGATGTTTAATTGCCTTCTAGAATGTCTGTACCACAAAATTCTAAATATGTGGTTTTCTATTGTTAGGTTTTAATAAAATATACTTTAAAAAATGAATGGACATAGACTGAAAATCTGAAAATAGTTTACAGACCCCAGCACCCGCTCCCCCATCCCCCACTTTCCAGTTTGCAGAATGTTAAAGCTATAATTTCGTGGCAGAGTGAAGCAGCATACAGTGAGTCTCACCCATTTGGGCAGGTATGGCAGGAAACAGCCTCTCAGGTGATTTTCATGTGCCTAACATGGGAGCACTTGCCCCTAGCAGTAAGGATCTTCCATTTGCAAGCAGGGGTTGCTCCAACCAGGAAAGTGAAATCACTTACCCAAGCCTGTACAAGAGTTGCAAGTGTCAAAGACATTAATGTCTCCTGCACATCAGGTGTTGGCAGTGCTCCTGCTTCTTCAGAACTACTCTGGATCTCACCATTGGCTGCCAAACTGAAATGCTTTCTCACCCAAACAGGTAGCTTATGGACTCGCTTAGGATCTACACCCAAGACCAAAGAAAAGAATATGAAAAAAGTGGATCACAGGTCTCCGGGCACTGAGGAAGATGACTCCGAGCTTCAAAGGGCATGGGGGGCTCTGATTAAGGAGAAAGAACAGTCTCGCCAAAAGAAGAGCCGGTTAGATAACTTACCATCTCTCCAGATTGAAGTTAGTCGGGAAAGCACCTCTGGTTCAGAGGCAGAGTCTTGATGCCCCCAGGGCCTGGCAGCTGCCTAAAACCTGACATTCTTGCACAGGGTAGGGTGCATGGTAGGAACTTGCCCTGCAGGAGTTGGCACCCCTCCTGCTCCTACTCATACAGTCACCCTTAGCTCTTGCTACTTTAGCAAGACATCTTAAGAATGTGACAAGTTTTGAAGGGCATCTTTATCTTTTGCTGCAGTTACAGTTCTGGGCCCTCGGTTCTTTCCCCACCACCCCACAAGGCTTTACCCTTTGAGAAAAAGGCAGCCCTCCAGATTTTGTAGACGATTTTCTTAATATTTTTAACATTGTGTCTTTTAAAAGAAATGTTTTACACAGTTCATCCAAAGAGCAGAGAACTGAACTTCTCACTATTGCCTTGGCCCTGACAGCTGTTACCAGCACCCTTTTCCCAAGAAAAGTCAATTCCCAGGTGCTTATTGGACAGCCTCCGAGGGGGAAGATGAGGGAAACTGCCAGCTCACCTTTCCAGGACCCTAGTGTGGGGGCCGAATCTCGTGGACCTGACCTCAGAGGTACACCAGTGCCGCCCAGGTAGATAAGAGACGCAGCATCAATCGTGCTTCCGTTCCTTCCTTTGGAATTTCTGTTAGAGGCCTCTTACCTGGCTGTCAGCTTGATGTGAAGATAAAGTTCAGTGCTGTGGGAGTTTTAGGAACAAAAACTGTGACTTCTGGATTTGGGGTTGATTTTTGTGGTAGGGGTGGGGTCTTGGGTTAATGTTGAACAATTTTTTAAGTCTGTATTATGTTTTAAAACTATTAATGATTTAAAAGTTTAAATTTTTAATTTTTATATGTGGAAGTTCCTCCTGTTGGCTACAGGGGAAGCTCAAGTGGTGTCTTCTTTGTGCTGTTAAATATATATTATATACTTTGGAAGAAGGCAAAGAGAGGAGTCTCATTATTTTTAAATGATCCTAATTGTATGGTCTGGTTTTTGAACATAGAATTTAACTTGCTTTTTGGCCACTGTAGGAAAAAATCCATCCATCTGAGATGGGATCTTGTTTATTATCACTTTAGAAGTGATACATTGATAATTTATTCTGTCTCCAAGTTCTGGCTGAAGACTTCTTCAAAACCTGGCAAATAAGATAATAGTTTCAGAATTTTTTAGTTTATTTTTAAACTCCTTTCAGATTTTACCATGAAAAGGAGGAGGTAGATTATTTTGTCTTCCTGTCTGATTTTTGTTTGAAGTATTTAATACTATATTCCTCTACAGGCTTGAAAGTCACGTTTCACTTCACTGCATTAGAACTTGGGAGTTAGCGATAGTAAGTAGTGAGGCCTTGTCCCTTTTTGATGCCACAACTCTTCACCTGCCTGGATTGTTCTGCACCCAGTGGAACCCTGGATCCTGGGGATCTTGTGGCTGAGTTGATGTCACACTGGTAGTTGTAATGAAGAAAAGACTGCGAGGGCTGTAATGAAAACTGTATTGTACAATATTTTGTTGGCTAACCTGCATTTTTCCTCCATTTAGAAAGATGAGAAAGCATATAACCAAGGCATATTTCAGCTTCCTAGGATTCTCAGAAAGAGGTGGTTCTGGCTCCTCTGCCAGTGGAGACCTAAGGCCTCTGAGGTTTCCCAGCTCTACTTGCCTTGTGGCATACCCAGCTCAGAGCCAGGTTCTTAGGAGGAGAGCTCAGGGTTTGGGGTATTGGTAGAGTGAGAAGTCCAAGGGCCTATGAGTCAGCCAACCCTTGGCTCTGCTCTGTGGACCTGGGTCTCAATTCCCCACCTAGCAAATGGATGGGCTGTTGTGGAGGTTCCAGCTTTGTTGGTGCATCTCAGTGGTACTTGTCCCAAAGCTGCCAGTAGTGGACTCTCCAGTACTACTTTCTGTTGTAGGTGGCCAAAGGGTCAAAGAAACAATGGCAGTCATGAAGTTTAGACAGGGACTTATCCCTCTCCTATCACAATCTCTGGTTCTCCTGATGGGTTAAAGATGTCCTGTGGTTTCCTAACTTACATGGTCCCTGTAGGGTTTAGAAAATGCCCCTTCACAGACTCCTTTTCAACATCGTTTACCCTTTGGCCTTTCCGCACTCTCTAGTCTCCTGAAGTTACTGGCCTCATTGGCCTCTCTTACTCTAGACCCTGTGCTCTGCCACGCAGGTCTCGAAACATCTCAGGTGTGCTCTGGATGCTTAGCCTTATGTTTGGAGCTTAGGAGTGAGGATGGACCAGATGCACCCCCGTAATCACAGCAACTCAGGAGGCTAAGGCAGGAGGATCCCAAGTTTGAGGCCAGCCTCAGCAATTTAGACCCTGTCTCAAAATAAAAATTGGGCTGGGGATGTAACTCAGTGGTAGAGAATTCCTGAGTTCCATCCTTAGTACTGAAAAAAAAAAAAAAGAGGGGTGGGTTGGACAGTGGGGACAGCTTGGCAGGCATTCTGACCTGCTTTTATCTGGTGCACTTTACACATGAATGCAGTAGGGCTACATACTTTTTGTATTCCTCTTAGTCCTTACATGCAGGAAATTTCAAATATAATTTTGCTGCTTGATAATGACTACAGATACCTCATTTCTGTTTCCATTCTTCCTCTTGGGAGGAGAGTATGTAGAACCTGTCCCACTCTCCTCTCCCATACCCTTCTCCCTCCGATAACTCTGTTTCCATAAATCTCTCCCCTTGTTTCACTCACTTTCCTATTCTACTTCCTCTGAACAACAGCCTCTTCTTGGCCTCTGCCTGACAGTCCCTCTCCATTCTGCACATTGCAACTGGTTTGGAATAGGTTGTTGGATGGTTAGTTGAGATGTTATATGATTCACCCATTTAAAGTGTGCACACTTCAGTGTGCAGCCATCAATAAGCATAATAAATTATAGACATTTTCATCACCAAAAAACAAATCTTGTAGCTATTAGCAGTCATTCCCCTTTCTTCCTTTTCCCTAGCGCCTGGCAGCTGCTGGTCTTTGTCTTTAGAGACTTGTCTGTTTTGGACATTTTATATAAATGGAGTCATACTATATGTCTGTTTATGCCTGGCTTCTTTCACTTAGTATGCTTTCAAGGTTCATCCATGTTGTATATGTATCAGCACTTCCTTTTGTAAAATTGCTAGATGATATTGTATGAATATACTATATTTTTATCCATCAGTTAGTGGGCATTTGTTTTTTTCTACTTTTTGGCTATTATGAACATTCATGTACAAGTTCTTTTATTAACATAAATTTTCATTATTCTTGAGTTTTTGCTTAGAAGTGGAATTTCTGGGTCATATGGTAACTTTTTTTTTTTAAAGAGAGGGAGAGTAAGAGAGAGAAAGAATCGATTTTATTTAGTTTTCATCTGGTTTTCATTGCTCCAACACTTAGTTGTGTATGTGGTGCTGGGGTTTGAACCCAGGTTCTTATCCATGCCAGTCAAGCATGATACCCTCTGAGCCACCGCTCCAGCCCTGGTAACACTGTTTAATCTTTGAGGAGCTGCCAGGCTGTTTTCCCTAGTAGCTGTATCATTTTCCCTTCCTACCAGCAATGTATGTGGGTGCCAGTTTCCCCACATCGTTACCAACACGTTATTTTCCAATATGAAATGATATCTCACTGTGGTTTGATTTGCATTTTCCTAATGACCAATGATATTAAATAAATTTTCATGTGCTTCAGTACCGGGATTGGACCCATCAGGGCTCTACCTCTGAGCTACATTCCCACCCCTTTTTATTTTTTATTTTGAGACAGGGCCTTGCTAAGTTGTTGAGGCTGGTGTCAAACATTTGATCCTCCTGCCTCATCCTTCTGAGTCTCTGGAATTACAGGTATGTACTCCTGCACCTTACAAGGGTGAACTTTCTTAAATATAAATCTGATCCTGTTATTCCTCTGCTTGAAATCTTTCCAGAGTTTCACCATTACCTTTGGAATAAATTCCACTCCTTTGATAACTTAGAAGGCTGATCAAGATCTAGACACTGGCATTATCTCTGGCCTGTTCTTCCATTTCTTTCCTGCCCTCTACTCACTGCTTCCCTGAATCCATCTTGATCTCACTCTGCAGTGAGTGCCCCCTCTCTCCCAGTAACATAATTCCCCCCATTCTCTCCACCTCAGTCTTTCCTTCTTTATTTTCCTCATTCTTGAGATCTTAGGGGCCCTTGTAAGAGGTAGTCCTCAATTTCCAGAGTCAAGGTATAGGTTCTGTGTGTCCCATGTTACTGCCACAAAGGAGTCATAGCTGACTCCAGGGTTAGGTTATAAAGTCAGAGCCTAAGTTGTGTGTGATGGTGCTTACCTGTAATCTCAGAAATTCCGTTTGAGAAGCTGAGGCAGAAGAAGTAATTGCCATGCAGTTAGGGCAATGTTATACAAACTTACTGATACTTAGGTGTTAGAAGGTCACTTCTGAGGAGCTTAGAACTTAGGCCACAGGGCCAACAGAGGCTCAAACCTGCCCTGGCAGGCTGGGCTTGCTTAAGGAGGGAGAGGAAGATGGAATGGCCAAAACTATTTAACTATTTGCAATCGTTTTTCTTTCTTCTCTCTCTCTCTCTCTTTTTTTTTTTTTTAATTTTTGAACAAGCATTGTGTCAACTAAATGAAGTGTGTATATAAATGCCAAATCACTACTCCCTCAACCCAGCACAGCTATACACTGGACTGTAATTTCCCATTCCTTGTTTGTCTGTTTTGCTAGATTGTAAGCTCTGTGAGAGCAGGGACCTCATCAGGCTTGTTCATCAGCATTTTCCCAGTGTCTGCCACCAAAGCTGGCACCTAGCAGATTCTCTACAAACTGATGGAATTTGTAAATGCCTAGTCTCAGGGGCAGCTCTATCCTCTGAGGCCCAGGGGCCTCTGATAGGCCAGTCCGTGTTTTTCTGCTGTGTACATGCAGTGTCTTATTTTCCTGTTGTTTTCCATCTAGCCTGTGAGCTCATATGGAGCAGGTGTCTCCGTGTTGTTTTCTCTGTATCTTAGCACCAGGACAGCCCAGTGTAAGGGCTTTACAGGTCTTCAGGAAATAATGAATTGTGGTTATCTGCCCAGCTCTATCTGCAGGCTAGGTCGATTTTAGGTGAGCCTTCCATATACAAAAAGGGGAAGGTTATTCAATATTGCATAAACTTTACTGGTATAAGAAAAATGTTGTCATTAAGTAGACCTTAATAAACATCAAATTTTGATGATCTGGCCATATCTGAGCTGAAGTTTAACCAGCTCTGTAAAGAATTTGCTAGGAAATTATGCAGATAGTCCAGACTGTTTTTTAGAAAAACATTCATCTGCCCTGGGATAGGGGGAAAGGAAGCTGGCAGGTGGGTGAGAGTCCTGGAAGAGGACCGCTGAGTCAGTTCTTAGCCTCTGGTCCTGTTGGTGAGGAAAGTGACAGACTTCAAGACAGGTGACAAGAAACAATTCATTCCAGCAGCAGCTCGATGGCTAATAGCAGCATTCCTCAGACTTCTCATGTGGGGCTTCCTTAAGGTCCTGGTGAAATGCTAACATAAACTTTGGATTAGAGTCAGCAGCAAATTGTGGCTTCACAGATTAATTAACTGCTGCAGAAGCAAGTTTGATGCATGATTATTTGCTTTTAAACCTTATATAATAAGAAGTAAATTAGAAGTTAAGTTTTTTCTTTAAGAACTAAAAGGAGAGAGTGCTTTTGGTTATCTCAAGAATAGCACATTTGCTTCAAGGCAGATTGTTATTGCATAATTTGAGCAACAGTAATCAACATTTCATACGTGTTTATAAAATAAATCTTAGAAGAAAAAAACACTTTTTTTTAAATTGGTTTAACATAGTCTTTCACATTAGATGGAATCTTTGTTACATATTCATGCATACATAGGTATTGACAAAGTAAGTTAAGTCCGGTCCTAGTCCAGGACCTATCCCCCTGCACCCATTCCGGATCTCTCGTCTCCTCTGTAATATCCCCATGTTATAAATAGAAATGAGCATATACATATATTGTTGAAATTTCTGAGTTTATGTGTCTGCCAGCTATCCTGTTCCTGGATATTTTCCCAGAAGAGCTAGAATCGGCATACTACAGATACACAGCTACATCAAT
The DNA here is from genome assembly GCA_004027875.1 of Aplodontia rufa. Taxonomy (NCBI): domain Eukaryota; kingdom Metazoa; phylum Chordata; class Mammalia; order Rodentia; family Aplodontiidae; genus Aplodontia; species Aplodontia rufa. The sequence continues at coordinate 17,821 of PVKS010017421.1, forward strand.
GTTTATAGCAGCTCAGTTTACAATAGCTAAACTATGGAACCAACCCAGATGTCCATCACTGAATGGATCCAAAAACTACGGTGTACATACATATACAATGGAGTTCTACACTGTAGTTCTTTTGTTGTTGCTGTTTACCCCCAATGAAACTCTAGGAGCATTTCATAGAACTTCAGTGTTCCTGGAAGCAATTAGGAAAATGCTGCCTCAAAAGCCTATTAATAGTTGTGAGGCTTTAAAGTGGAGTTTTGCTGTGCTGTGTATAAAACTCTTTGAGTATGGGTGGTATTTAACCTCTCAAGGTCACTACTCTGCTTGAGGATTTTACCTATTTGAATGATTCCAGAGGCCCTCTTTGGATGCCCAAATTCTTAAGTAGTTCCACTGTCACCCTCACCCCTGGACCAGTGTAGGTTAGCGAGGATAAGAGGCCCACACTGTTGGGAGGAGAGAAGACCTGGCCTATATTTCTCTCTTCCTATGGTGGTTGTAGAAGTGTTTGATCCTGTGATGTGTCCCTCTTTTCATGGGACAGGGTTCCTGTGAAGGCCCGTGAAAAACTGGCAGCACTTTTAGCCCAGGAAGAATGACTTTTTGGAAAAGTCAAATAGGCTGGAGCTGGGGCAAGGACCTTAAGGGCTTATTTTACCTCACATAGTCAGCTGGAAGAAACTAAGCAAGTCCCTTCCTCTCTGGGCCTTTGTTGCCTTCTTTCAAATGAAGGGCTCAACTAGCATTATCTCCAAGTTTCCTTCTAATGCTGATGTGGGCTGGAGGACCCCTGCTGTACTTTTCTAAAGATCACAGGGAGTTGTAAGTTAGGAAGGAGGAGGGGCAAGCAAGATGCCTGGTCCTGTGATCCTGAACACCCTTTCCAGCCCCTCAGCTCTGAAAGGACAAGAGGATCCTCTCCCTTGCTCCCTCCCGCTGGCCTCTCCCTGCTTAGCTCATGTGCAGGTATATGTACACATACACATACACACACACAAATCCCACTCAATCTTGTGTTTAGGTAGGTAGCCCAGTCTGCTCCGGCTGCTGTGACAGAAAGACTAGGTAGCTTAAACAGCAGGTAATTATTTTGTCTTAGATCTAGAGGTGGAGAAAGTAAGCTCAAGGTGCCAGCATGGTGAGGGCCTTCTTCCTGGTTTCCTGGCTCACCTGGCCTTTCTTTTGAATGTTTATACTGCCATTATAATGCCACTGATTGTGTTGGATTAGGATTGGGCCCCAATCCTAATTTGACTTTATTTAACCTTAATTATCCTAAAAGTCTTGTCTCCAAATGCAGTGACACTAGGGGTTAGAGCTTCAGCATATGAATTTGGAAGGGATTGCTATTCATTCTGTAGTACCCAGTGATATAAGGATGCCAATCTCTTTTAGGTTTAAAACCTATATATCTAAAGTTAGGAGGGTTTGTAATGGTTCAGTGATCTGGTTCTAGAGGAGATAGACCTGTTTGATTCCCAGCTCAGCCTCTTACTAATAATCATGTGGCCTTGGGCAAAGTACTTAACCTCTGTCTGGGAATCAGCATCCTTATCTGTGAAATTGGGATACCCTCAGATGAGGGTTTACATGAGAGACCTTGGCCCTGGGTTGGATGCCCCCTACTAAGCACTCAATGAGTGGTGGTGATTACCATTACTCTGCCCCCAGCTTCCTAGGACTCAGAAGTCAGGTGGGTGTTTAGAACCTTTTCCCATGTCTGGAGACTAGGAGTAGGCCAGGGGACCAATTCCCTCTACTCTCAAGACACTGTGGGTCCACCAGATGCTACACAGCCAGCTTCATCCCTGAAGATTTTAAAGAACTTTTTCTTTTTAAATAATTTCAAAATCAGCAAAATGCAATAGTAGAACAGAACATTTTGCCACATTTTTTTTTTACTGTTCATTCTTTCCTTCCACATCCTCTGTGCCCTTCTTTTTTCTTCCCCTTCTCTCTGAGCCGTGAAGTATTTTGCAGTTATTTGCATATATCATGCATGTAAATCATACAGTGCTTTTTAAATGTATGCTTCCAAAGAACAGGGGGATTCCCTCATGTATCCATAGTAGTTACCAGATTCAGGAAATGTGTTATATCTGGTCCCTACAATAGCTACTTATTTGTAGTTCATGCCTCAGTTTTGCCAGATTGCCCAATAATGATTTATTTTTTTTAGAGAGGGACAGTGAGAGAGAGAAAGAGAGAATCAATTTTATTTAGTTTTGCATGTGTTCTTCGTTGCTCCAACACTTCATTGTGTACGTGGTGCTGGGGTTCGAACCTGTGTCCTTGAGCATGCCAGGCAAGCGCCCCATCCACTGAGCTACTGCTCCAGCCCCCCAGTAATGATCTTTAAAGCAATTTTATTTTTCTGGTCCAGGGTCCAATCCAGCATGGAGTACTATCCTGCCTTTAGTAATCCTCTTTTGTCTCCTTTAATCCAGAGTAGTTCCTTAGCCTTTCTTTGTCTCTCTCTTTTTTTTTTTTAAAGAGAGAGGGGGAGAATCAGTTCTTAGCTGGCCTTTGTTTCTCCAAACAGACACTTAGGTGGGCATGTGGTGCTAGGGCTTGAACCTGGGTCCTTATGGTTGCCAGGCAAGCCCTCCAACTGCTGAGCCACAGCTCCAGCCCTTTGTCTTTCCTGACCCTTGACATTCTTTAAGATAACAGTTCAGTTGATGTAGGTCCCTAAGCATCTGTTTAAAACAAAATGAGTTAGGAAACTACTCTCCCTTTTCTTTTGCATATGTGTGTATTTTGCTGAACACAAAGCCTTGTATTGGGTACTGTGAGGGAAGGACGAAACCTGTTTCCTTTGTGGGGACCCTAAATTCGGATTTGTGGGCAGGTGTTATCATTAGGTGGGCTTAAAGGGCCCCTCTGCATCCCTGTGTCTGGAGGCACCGACAAGCTTGGATGTGTACATCTTAGATCGATGCAGGATGAGTCATCATTTTAGAGATCTACAAAGATGCAGAAAATGGCCCTCCTTCCTGTTCAGCATCCAGTCGTCGTTACTTGGATTCCTGAAGTGCCCTGAAGGTTGCACTCCAAATATGAAGTCTTGCTTCTTGACCGAAGTCATGAGTGAGCTGCAGTCATGGTTGCTAGCCCTTTCCTACCAAGGATCTGCCCTGTGACTTTGTACTATTCCCTTTCCTTCAGGGCCAGTACTGGGAAGTAGTGTTCCTCTGTGGCTCTACTAAGTGCCCATGCAACTCAGGATGAACTGGGGAAAGGAGAATCACTGAGCCCTGGAATGGTGGGAAGGTGGACTGCAGGTTCCAGGCCCCAACACAGCCTGTTGACAATGCAGCCTTAGGGTGGCCTGCATTGTGATATGGCTGGCAGATCAGATCATCAGACCTGGAACTTTGGTTTTTCATTCCTTTAACTTCTCTGCTAGGTAGCATTCAGGGGGAGAATGGTGAATTATGACCTCTACTCAACCTTGTAAGATCTAGTCATATTTTGTCAGATCAAAGCAGACAGTGCAAAAATGTTTGAAGTGTCATTGAATCTTCACAGAACGTTGGCCAAGCAAACTTACAATGTGAGAAAACAGAATAAAATTGATTTTCATGTAGTTATTAAGTCAATACCATTGCCTACTTTGTTAACATATTAACATTTCAGAGTGTTGTCTGGGCTGCAGCCATTCCTGTAATAGGTAAGAAGAGACATAACCCTGCCATTTTGAATTTAAATTAATTGAGAGTAAATAGAGTTTAAAATTAGTTCATGAGTTGTTCTGCTGACATTTTAAGGGCTCAGTAACCACATGTAACTACTGAGTTGAACAGCACAGTGCAGAGCAGCTCCACCTCTGCTCAGAGTTCTGTTGGACAGTGCTTCCTGTACTTCCTGAAGTTTGAGGGGCTGTGGTGTGGAGATGCTTTCTTCTCTGATAGACTTTCACAAGGGCAAATTTGACAGAAAGTGAAGTTGTCCCTTATATATAACTGGCCGCTCTTAGTGATTTGGGTTTCTGGAAGACTGGGATGGGTCAGAGGTATGCTGAAACACTTGCATTTACCTCTTCTGCTAGACTGGTAGCCCAGAGCCCTGTAAAGCTAGTTTTAGCATCAGGGTGCCGAAGCCAGATTTTTTTTTTTTTAATTAGATAGTTGACTGGAGGCAGTGGTGTCAGCTAGTACATTGGATCTTTCTTATCTGTAGCCCCAGGCCTTGTGTGCAGGGGGAGGCATAGGAGCCCAGTTTTACTATGGGGTCACATCTAAGGGGAGAGGAACCTTTGCCTCACTACTGACACAACTGCCACCAAAGACCCAGGCTGGGAGCTGAGCTGAGCTGTCTGGAGGTAGACTCTGAGGCAGGACAGGCAGGAAACTCAAATGGACGGTACAGATGATGGACTGGATTATTACTGTTCCTGCTCCTCCATCTGCTGCCAAGAATATCCAGAGCCACGGTCCCAGTCAACATCTCACCATTCCATGAAAGTGGGGTCCACATGTGAGTGAGGGAGCTGGGCAGCTGTAGGCTCTTAAGTTCCTGGGACCCAGCCCGCAGCTGCTGAGGAAATCATAAGGCCATGCACAAGCAGGATTTGAACGTGCCTGTCTGCCTGTGGGTCCTGACCTGTCTGCGCGCGCCTCTGTCCCCGCCTCCCCAACTGGGGCGGGGAAGCTGAGAGCCTGGCCTGGCTGTCTCTAGCTCCCTGCTCAGCTGCTCAGCTCCAGCATACCTGCCTCTGCACCAGCTAGGATGTGGCTCTTCCACGCTCTGCTCTGCATGACCAGTAAGTCAGCCTCCTCCTTTGCCTTGAGGAACTGCTGTGACTGCAGCACACAGCCTTTTCCTGTTTGTCTGTTGGGGGCTCAGGACCAGCATTATAGAAAGCAGGAACCTCCCTAGGGATGTGCTCTGTTCAGTGGGTCTGATCTCCAGGCTTGTTGGGAAAGGCCTGAGGTGCTCTCTGCCTTGATAGTGTTGATGGCCTGTGGCTCCAGATTCTAGGGTTCCACCATCCAGTTCCATCTCCATCCAGTCTTCCCTTTCCAGGGCACCCACTCTGGGCAGGTCCTCAGATCTGTGCCAAGTTAGTTACCAGAGTGCAGAGGCCCACTCCACCCAGCAGAGCACCCTCCTGTAAGGGCTGAGCTTTAGCAGATGAAGGTGAAAACCCTGTGAGAATGTGAGCGCTGGTGAACACTGAGAGCGAATATGTTGGGGGGCCTGCTTCCTGTTCCTGTGGTATGTGGGTGGTGGTGGGGAGGCACTTCTCGCTGCCTGGGGGTCTCTGTCTGGTTTTTATACCCCTCATGGTCTGGTTGTGGTTGTGTGCACCTGTAGTCCCCACTAATTGGGAGGCTGGGACCAGAGGATCACTTGAGCCCAGGAGTTCAAAGCCAACGAGACCCTGTCTCTTAAAACAACAATAACAAAACCTCCCAAGGTACTTTGAGCAACCCAAGTCCTGAGCCTGCCCACAAAGCCCCCAGGACAGGACAGCATGGTCAGGGGAGCCCGGAGGCTGTTCAGATCAAGCTTAAGGATAGGTGGTCCCCCAGGGCAGACTTCCTGGGGGAGAGGGGAATCTTCACCTGCTGAGAAACTTGGCAGGAGAATTAGGTGGACCTCAGGCACTGGAGTTGGGAGCCTGCATTCTCCCTGAAAAAGGCCAGGCCACCCAGTGAGTACCAGTACGTCTGAAAGCTGAGTCGATGGTTGGAGGGAATGCAATTACCATCTACCAGGGGCCATATCACCCAAGAAACAGACCAAAACTGCCCCTGCTTTGCCCTAGCACCAGCCAAGCATACATTTCAGGACACATTTTGATATATGATATTTCAAAAGCATCGGAGCAGCCATCATGGAGTGCTCAAACCTTTGTTGAACTTCCTTTTTGTTACTGGATAGTTTAGACTTGTCTTCATTTTTATTACATACAGGGTTTGGAGCAGGCTCACCTTTCTTATGGCTTATGGCTTTGACGCTCCATCACCAGGAATATCTGGAGGTGTTTAGGCTAGATTTTGGTTCACTTCCCAGTTCAGAGGAGGTGACTGGGGTCCAGAACAGGACAGTAACTGTCCAGGATAGGAAGCAAGTGACAGTAGAGACAGGGCTCAAGCCCAGGCCCCTGTCATTCTCCCAACTCCAGAATACCCCCATGGCCTGGGGTGCTAACCCTGGCATCACCACTCACCAATCTGAGCTCCTGCTCGTCTGTTTCCTGTAGCACCCTGGACAACCACCCATCATTTCCAGCATTTTCACCAGCTGGTCCCATTTGTCAAATCCCTTCTGAGGCCTAAGCACTTGGCAAGTTGATGGACAGCAGAGAGCAAGAGGAGCAGACCGGTAGCACTAAGCACTTAGCTCCCAGCTTGGCTACACTGGGACGGGTGAAAGCAGGACTCCAGCAGCTGTCTGGGTGGGAGGAATGATGCTGTGACAGTTCTGCTTCATGCTGTGAGGCCCTGAGTCTTGGAGGGCGTCCCAGAGGAAGTGAGACTGTTCTGGGACTTGAGGGCTGAGGAGAGTCTGAGAACTAGGCAAGGAGGTGCCAGGGAGAGTGGGAAGAACCCCTCATACCCTGAACCCAGGCCTGACCCTGAGTTCTGGGCCCAGATGGGCCAAGTTGGAACAAATCCAGAACTGTTCCTGGCTCCCACCTTCTGCCCTTTCCAGGCCATCTGATGTGGTGATGTCCTCTTCTGGTCCTTCATGGAAGTAGATAAGTTAAAGGTTTTAGAGGAGTCAGACAGATTCACAGACACCCTGGTCCCCAGCCCCAGCTCACCCTGCTACTATGTCCTCCCACAGCCAATCCCCCCACCCCTGCCATCTCAGGCTGGTCTTTAGTCCTGATTCATTCTGTAGCCATTGCAACTCACTTCTCCCTCCTTGGTCTCAAGGCTTAAGTCTACCTCCCTCATCATGTGAAAAAGGAACTATGAAACCCCATAGGAGTGAAGGAAAAGGACCCAGAGTCCAGGGCCTGCTCTGCTCTGGCATCAGCTCAGGCTGAGGCCTGTGGCCCTGCCAGGGGAGCAGAGGGGTCAAACCCAGTTCTGCCTGGCACAGACCTGCACTTGTATGCAAGTGTATGAGAGAAAGCCTTGGACTTTAGGGAGGACTGTAGTGTCAGCTAGGCCCTGGAGGCTGGGGAGGTCCTTGGCAAACAGACTAGTGAAGACGATGACTTTCTGAGTAGGGAAAAGATTAGGGACGGAAATCTGGGTGTATGAGGAACATGGAGGGTGAGCTTGGTTTGGGAACACAAGGCTGTCTGCTCTTGTGTTGCCTGCCCCACTCCAAGATCAGAACCTCCTGGGTCTGGTGGTAAGAATACTGTCTTTGTCCTGGGCTGCTGCAAAATGAAAAGACTGCACACACAATAACCTCAGTGGCCCCAGCAGATGACCGAGCAAGGACGCCTCCAGGACTCAATGGGAGGGGTCAGGGTATTTCAGGTGTGGGAGTAGTGGCACCCCAAGCCAAGAGGAGGAGCCAGGCATGGTGGCCCATGCTTCAAGTATAGATGACTCAGGAGGCTAAGGCAGGAGGATTGCAAGTTCTAGTCCAGCCTTGTCGACTTTGTAAGACACTGTCTCAAAATAAAAAGGTCTGGGGGTGTAGTGGCTCAGTGGTAGAACACCCTTGAGTACCATCGCCAGAACTGAAAAAAACAAGAAAAAGGAAAATGAAATGTCAGAGAAGGGCAGGGCTTGTAGGAGAGCCAGGTGGAGTGTGGGCCATGTGGAGTCCCAGATCTTCGATGTTCTCCGGGAAATTGGTTTGCATGAGGTATGTGAGGTGCATATGGAGTGTCTGTGGTACACATGGAGTATTATGGGATGTCTATAATGTATATGGTGTATGTTGGATGTATGGGGTGTGTATAGGGTGCATATGGGAGATGTGTAGAATGTGTGGGGTGTGGATGGAGTGCGAGGTGTATGAGGGATAGATAGTGTGGAGGATTTGGGGGTATATATGGGGTGGAGGTATATGTCCTGTATATGTATATGTATGGGGTATATGGGGTTTGAGGGTGTGTATGAGATGTATATGTTGTGTGTTGGGTTGTGTGGTGTGCATATGGTGTTTGTATGTGGGGTTGTGTGCATACATGGTGTACATGGGGTATATGGGGTGTGTATGAGGTATGTAGGAAGTATGGGTGCATGGGGGACACATGGGCAGCCAGGTCTGAGAGGTCCATAGTGATAGAGGTGAGGAGTCTGGAGGACCCAGAATGCCAGGCTGAGAAAGCTTAGACCTTCTTCACTGGGAGGGCAATGGGTAGCTATAGGTGGTCTTAAGCAGGGCTGGAGCGATGGCTCAGCAGCTGGAGTGCTTGCCTGGCATGCGCGAGGACCCAGCTTCAAACCTCAGCACCACGAACATAGCTGAGTGTTGGAGAAATAAAGGCCAGATGAAAAAATATATAAATTTGATTCTCTCTCCCTCTTTAAAGAAAAAAAGAAAAAAGGTCTGAAGCAGGGTAGTGACAGTGTCACCTTGCTTCAGTTTCTGCATTTGTGACATGGGGACACAGTGACAGACTTGTATGTTGTGTGGAAAGTGGAGTACAGGAGAAAGGGGATTCAGAGAAGCCAGTGAGGAGACTGGTGATGGTCCATCCACAGGTGACGGGGACAATAGGTGTGAGGAGGAGGAGGCACTCATAAGAAATACTTAGGAGGAAAATTGGAAAATCCACACGTGCTTAGCATAGTGCCCAGTGCATGGTGGTGCTCAAGACCTGTGACTGTGACCATTCTTGCTACTAGGTAGCCAGTGGAGGGCGAGGGAGGGTGCAGCCTCTGGTGACTAAGATTTGAGGTTGAGAAATAGAAAGATCATGGGGATGGGCTAAGGATGTGGTCCATGAGCGGCTCCCCTGGGAGGCACTCTGCAGATGGTTCTGAGCTGTGATCTTCCCCCAAGGCCTTTCTGGGCTTTCTGGGCCAGGCGTCAGGACACCTGAGTCTAATCCCACTTCTAGAGCCAGCTCATTGCATAGATTTGGGCAAACTGTGTCCCCTGGGCCTCGGTTTATTGGGAATATTGGTGACCATTATACCACAAGAATGTATATTTAAAATGCCCCGAGCAAGGGGCTGGAGCGGTGGCTCAGCGGTCACAGCGCTTGCCTGGCATGCCTGAGGACAGAGGTTTGAACCCCAGCACCACGTACACAATGAAGTGTCGGAGCAACAAAAGCCCTGTGAAAAACTAAATAAAATTGAGTCTCTTTCTCTCTGTCCCTCTTAAAAAAAAAAAAAAGATTTTCCCAGAGCAAGCTAGGTATGGTGATGCATGTCTAGAATCCCAGCTACTCAGGAGACTGAGGCAGGAGGATCAAAACCAAAAATGAAAAGGTCTGGAGGAGGTAGCTCAGGGGTAAAGTACCCCTGGGTTCAATTTCCAGTGCCACAAAAAGTCAAAAATTGTTCAGTGCAATGGAGGAGACAGGGGCTAAGGGAGAGGCTCTTAGTCTGACAGCAGGCCCACGTGGCTGGGGACAGCTTAGTGGGGAGCAGCCCTGTGGTGTGGTGACAGACGCTGGTTTGGCTGTGCTATCCCGTCTGATAGCATGTGAGGGAGTTTGCGGTAAAGGGTGGGCAGGGCTGTGAGAGAATGTGCCCCCCCACCTGTGGTGACCTTTCTACCCTCACCATCCACACCCGGGGCCTGCACACAGCTCTGTGTCACAGGCAGAAACCAAAGTGAGGTGACAACCCAAGGTCCTTCAAGAACTATGTGCAGGACAAGAATTTGAACTCAAAACTGACTGCCTTTGGGGCCCTTGCTGTTTTCTCTGAGTCAGTGGGAGAGTGAAGGAAGGGGTAGTGTGACCTAGGGGGAGCTCAAGCTGAAAGTCAGGAGCCCTAATGGATGCAGTGGCACACACCTATAATCCCAGCGGTTCAGGAGGCTGAGGCAGGAGGATCGTAAGTTCAAAACCAGCCTCAGCAACTTAGTGGGGCCCTAAGCAATTTAACAAGACTCTGTCTCAAAATTAAAAATATAAGAAGGGCTGGGGATGTGGTTTAGTGGTTAAGCACACCTGGGTTCAATCTTGCGGCAGGCGCAAGATGAGCCATGCTGGGCAGACCCTGGCACCAGCTGGTTCTCAGGGAAAGCTCAGTGAATATGGTGACCCCACCATCACACACACACAGGTTCTCGAGATGCTGCGCTCTCACCGACCTCATCATCAGCTCTAAAGCAGGGCTCTGCCCTAGCAGAGAATGACTGTTTAACAGGGAGCTGAGCCCGGCAGGGGCGGTGCGCAGCCCCTCCAGCACTTTTGTGACAAACTCACTCTGTTTACCGAAGCTCCAATGCTTCTAGCTTTGGAATAAGGCAACCTGGGCCAGACACAATTATTCAATTTACTGATGGACCATGGGCAAATTGCTCAACCTCTCTGACCCTCAGCAGTGTAGCATGGTCCCTGGAAGACAGAAGGTACTCCCTTTTCCCATCCCTTCAGGCCCCATCTATTGAACAAAGTAAAAATGCTGGTGTGGTAAGGTCAGGAACAGGAGTTCTGGCCCGCTCTGACATTTTCAGGTCAACTCTTCCGGATCTGGCCCTGCAGTTGGGGGTTGTGGGTGACTCAAATTGGAACAGTTTGGGGGAGACAGACTTAATGATAGATCATTCTGATTAAGACAGGGTATAGTCAAAGCCAGACAGAGACACCACAGGATGCTGAGGAGGCTCAGGGACCAGTGAGTTCCTCTGCCAGGTTGGCGTTGGCTCCTGGCCCCTGGCTGGCTGAGTAGGGCCATGAAGGCTGGGCTGTCAGGCAGAGGGGGGTGATTGATGACGGGGGAGCCTGAGTCTCAACCCCTGCCAGCTATCTTCTCTCTAAGCTCTGGATTCACAGAGGACATTGCCACCCTCTTCCCGACCGGGGAGTTCTCAGCCTGGAACCCTTGAGAGTCCACGAGTAGACTGTAGGGGACACTCACCTGGACTGACCAAGCATGGCCCGCTGTGCCAGGCCCTGGGAAAACGGGTGAGTCAGGCTGAGTCTCTGCTCTGGGTGAGGAGACAGTCATAATAATAAGGAGAAGATCACTGCACACTGTGATAAACCATCAAGTCTTGTAGGGAACTGAATGGCCCACTAGGATCTGGGGCAAGGAAGGCCTGTGCTGGAGGTGGGCAGTGAGGACCAGGAGGCCACCAGGCAGTCTGAAGGAAAAGCTCTCCCGCCTGGGGGAAGGAGGAATGACTTTCCAGCCCAGGTGCTTTGGCTGGGCTACCAATTAAACCGACATGAGGCAGATTAACAGGAGGAAAGAGCCAGACAAAACAGGCTCAGAAACGGGTCAGATGATTAAACCCTAAGTAGCATTCCCAGCTACAGGAAGGAATTGAGGCTTAGGGTTTCTGGGGGTGGAGACCCACTTTGTAGGAGTGCATGGGAAGGATTGAGTGGTGAATAAAGGTCGTCTTGGTCTGCAGATAATGTCTCTCAGGTAACAAAAGCTATCTCTTACTACAGATAACTTCACTAACCGATGTGTGTGCGTGTGTGTGTACTAGGGATTAATATAAAGGGGTGTTTTACCACTGAGCTACATTTTAAGTCCTTTTATTATTTTTTATTTTGAAACAGAATCTTGCCAAATTGCTAAGGATCTTGCTAAGTTGCTGAGGGTGGCCTTCAACTTGAGATCCTCCTGCCTCAGCCTCCTGAGTTGTTGGGATTGCAGGTGTGTGCCACTGCATCCAGCTAGATTTCCTTTATAAGTGAAATTTCTCTTATAAAAGGAAAGCTTTTCAGAGTTGCTTACATGTCCTCAGTTTTTCAGAATAACAAGCTCAAACTATGCCAAAGAAGTAAATTTGGGGGTGGCACTCTCTTGTCTCCTATAGTCATATTTTGGGGTGGTGTATCCTGAGCCCCTGGGTACATGTAAGAGGATGGGAAGGACTTTGATGCTTGCCTCAGATTCTCAAAGGGATCTCTGACCCCCAAACATGGTCCTCTTGTGTTTTCTGTATTCTAATTTGGGCCAATGACAATAAGAACATGAACCACAGCTCTGGGGAAATGGAATTTGGGATTTGTTCAGTGTTCTCACTAAGGACAAAATTCAGGGGGCTGGAGTGGTGGCTCAGCAGTTGGAGCACTTGCCTGGCATGCACAAGGACCCAGGTACAAACCCCAGCACCACATACACAACTAAGTGTTGGAGAAACAAAGTCCAGATGAAAAACTAAATAAAATTGATTCTTAAAAAGAAAGAAAGAAAGAAAGAAAGCTTGGGGGCTGGAGCAGTGGCTCAGTGGTTATGGTGCTTGCCTGGCATGTGCAAAGACGTGAGTTCAAACCTGAGCACCATGTACACAACGAAGTGTCAGAGCAACAAAAGCCACGTGAAAAACTAAATAAAATTGATTCTCTCTCTCTCTCACTGTCCCTCTCTCTTTAAAAAAAGAAAGGAGGAAAGAAAGCTTAGATCATTCATTTATGCACTTATCCAGTGAATAATTTTATTAATATTTTCTTGAGTGCTAGTGCTGTGTTCAGAGCCAAAAGTGGGTCATCACAGAAAGTACTAGCACTGGTTGATACACAAGCTGACTGTTCACCACCTTTCTGGTCTGATTAGATTCTTCCTTTCTTTCTTTCTTTTTTTTTTTTTTTTTTGGTGGGGGATCAGGGATTGAACCTAGGGGCAACTTAACCACAGAGCCACATCTCCAACCCTTTTTACATTTTGTTTTGAGACAGGGTCTTGCTAAGTTTCTCAGGGCCTCACTTAATTGCTGAGGCTGGCTTTTAACTCGCAATCCTCCTATCTCAGCCTCCGGAGATGCTAGGATTGCAGGCATGCGCCCCTGCGCCTGGCTGGATTCATCCTTTTCCACAAACCATCATTTCTGTTCTGTCCTATTTTGCCTACGCCAGAATTTTAAATGACTTTAATCTTACTGTACTGTATATTTTTATGAACCCTCACAAATTATCCTGGGCAAGGTAAAACTATAAAGAAAAAGGAACAGAGCATAGATGCCTGTTGTGATATTGGGAAATATGTGTTTAGACTTTGTCCCTCACTTCCTGGCATACAAATCCTAAAGTCCTTGGAATCTCCAAAGTGATACATGACTTTCTAAATCCCAGTGCTTGGCTGGTATAGTTCCGAGGTAACTTCAGGATGGGGGCTGCTCATGGGAAAGATGGAGGCAGTTTTAGGAGGTTGGGACTTTGAGCCCTATCTCCAGGCCCCAAGGAGGGCAGAGAGCTAAAAGTTAAGTTGATCACCACTGACTGATAATGTAATTGATCCTGTCTATGTAATGACGTCTCCATAAAACCCAGAAGGGCAGGGTTCAGAGAGCTTCCAGACAGTAGAATTCATGAAGTTTCCTGGTGACAGTGCAGAGGGAGAGGCCGTGGGAGGTCCATGGCCTCCCATACCTGGCCCCATGCATCGCTTTTTATGTGTGCGTTGCAATATCCTTTATAATAAACCAACAAATGTGCCTTTTCCCTGAGTTCTGTGAACCACTCCAGGAAATTGATTGAACCCAAGGAGGGAGTTGTGGAACCCAGATTTAAATCTGGTTGGTCAGAAGCACAGGTAAAAATAACTTGGGGCTCATGACTGGCATTAGAGGTGGCAGGGCAGTCTTGTGGGATTGAGCCTCATCCTGTGGGATCCAACATCCTGTTAGTGTCTGCTGCTGAAGGACTTCTTGCTTGGTGTGTGGGGAAAAACTCCCATGCATCTGGGGTCACAGAAGTATTTTGTGTAGTGACAATGTAGGAGAAACTGAGGTTTCTACTCTGTCTTCTTACTACTTTGTCCCTTCTCAGGAAGAGGAACTGGGGATTGTGCAGCGAAAGATACAGACCTGCCCCCAGAACCCTTCACTGTCCTCTTCCTCCTGAATCCCATGAAAGATTTTTTTATATATATTTTTTGTACCAGGGACTGAACCTAGGGGTGCTTAACCACTGAGCCACATCCCCAGCCCTTTTTATTTTTTATTTTGAAATAAGGTTTGCTAAGTTGCTTAGGGTCTTGCTAAGTTGCTGAGGCTGGCTTTGAACTTGCGAACCTCCTGTCTCAGCCTCCCGAGTTGCTGGAATTATAGGTGTGTGCCACTATACCCAGCCCATGAAATATGTTCTTCTTTTTCTTTCTTTTCTTTTTTTTTTTTTTAAGAGAGAGAGGGACAGTGTGTGTGAGAGAGAAAATCAACTTTATTTAGTTTTTCATGTGGCTTTTGTTGATCTGACACTTGGTTTTGTACATGGTGCTGAGGTTTGAATCTGGGTCCTTGCACACATCAGGCAGGCACAATACTGCTGAGCCACTGCTCTATCCCTCATGGAAGATTTTCAATAACAAAATCTTAAGCATGTGTGAAAGCAAACAAGACAACTATAAGAAACATAATATGTTCATTACCCAGATGACAAATTATCGAGATTTCATCACACTTCCTGCATTTATTTTGCTATCCCTGTTTTTATTCCTTTGCCAAAAGATTTTAAAGCCATGCTACTTAAAATGGGGTCTGAGGACCAACAGCATTACTGGCATAATTAAAGAGTTTTTTAGAATAGAGTCTTAACCCTGCTCCCTGAACTGCTCAGTCAGAATCTGCAATTTAACATCATTTTCAAATGATTCAGGTGTTGATTCAGGAGCATTACTTTAGAGAAAATCTCAAGTGTAATATTGTAATATAGTTTTACCCCTCACTACTTCAGTATGTATTTCTGAAGAACAGGGTGTTTTCTTACATAGCCAAAATGTTCTTGCCAACTAATCAAATTAATTATCATTCTATGGTATCATCTAATACCCTGTCCTTATACAAATCTCCCTCTCTAATGTCTTTTAACGGTTGATTTGTTCATATTAAGATCTGAACCAGGAAAAACAGGAGGGGGATCAGAGGCCCTGGGTGCCTGCCTCCAGTCCTGCTCCCATGGGGAAGAGCATGGCAGGGTGACTCACTTTTCTCACCGCAGGAGCTGATGAAATAACGGGAGGCAAAGGCCAAGGCTTCCTCATCAAATCTTCCTCTTCTGCCTGTAGGTCTGGTTCTCCTGGAGGCCTTCAATGTGGATGTGACCCGGCCCTGGGTCACGGCCAAGGGAGGCTCTCCTTTCGTGCTCAGCACCCTACTGCACCAAGACCCTAGCACCAACCAGACCTGGTGAGTGGGAGACAAGTGGGAGGGTGAGGATTGGGGGCCTCCGGGGAGCCTGAGAGGCACCCAAAGGACGTGTGGGCTCAAACTGCTTTCACTGTCAGAAGCATACTCAGCACAAGGAGAGAAGGGACAGGAGGAGCCCTGGGCCCCAGCTGGTCTGTAGAGTCCAAGAGCCTCCATCCCTCCCCTGTCAGCCCACTTCCTGAACATCTGCCTTGGGGGTGGGGGAACCCATAAACTTTTTTTTTTAAGAGAGAGGGACAGTGAGAGAGAGAGAGAGAGAGAGAGGGAGAGGGAGAGAATTAGTTTTAGTTAGTTTTTCATGTGGCTTCTGTTGCTCTGACACTCTTTTGTACGTGGTGCTGGGGTTTGAACCCGCATCCTTACACATGCCAGACAAGTGCCAGACCCACTGAGCCACTGCTTCAGCCCCTGTAAACTACTTTTGAACAACTTTATTTAGTTTTTCACATGGCCTTCGTTGCTCCAAAACTTAGTTGTGTACATGATGCTGGAGTTTGAACCCGGGTCCTTGCGCTTGCCAGGCAAGCGCTGAAACCGCTGAGGCACCGCTCCAGCCCCTTAAACTACTTTTGAATAAAGTTCACAAACGCTCTTTTGTTACTTATAAAAGCAACATAGAAAATTTGTGTTCAACATAGAAAATTTGAAAGGTGACCAATAAGAGCAAAAAAAAAAAATTAATGAGATAAGGCCTAGGGCTCAGTGGTACAGTGCTTGCCTGGCATGCATGAGGACCTGGGTTCAAACCCCAGCACCACACACACATCTAAGTGTTGGGAAAAAAAAGATGAAAAAAATAAATAAAGCTGATTCTCTCTTTTTCCTACTTTCTAAAAAATAAAATAAATATTAGGCCTGAGAGCTAGTGATTAAGAGGCAAGCTATGAGGTGCTGGGCCCATCGGTACATGCTTACTATAATCCCAGTGATTGGAGAGGCTGAGGCAGGAGAATCAAAAGATTGAGGCCAGACTCTGCAACTTAGTAAGACCCTTTCTCATTAAAAAAAAAAAAAAAAAAAAAAAAAAAAAAAAAAAAAAAAAAGGAAGACAGGGAGGCAGGGAGGAGAAAAGGATGGGAGAAAGAGAGACGATCAGGGCTGGGGTGGTGGCTCTGCAGCATTGCGCTTGCCTGGCATGTGTGAGGACCAGGTTCAAACCCAGCACCACATACACAACTAAATATCAGGGAAACAAAGGCCAGATGAAAAAATCAATAAAATTGATTCTCTCTCACTTTCTCTTTTTTTTTTCTCTCTCTCTCTTTAAAAAGAAAAAAGAAGATCAAAGGAAGACAATTGAATACTCATATGCAAATAAATACTTTCTCTTAAGAGGCAGGTTGTGGATCCGGTAGTCAAGGTTCAATGTCGGCTTTGCTCTGTATTTGTTGAGCAACCTGAGCCTTAGTTTCCCCACTCTACAATGGAGCTGGTGATTTACCTGCCTCCTGAGGTTCTTGCAAAGATTACTTGAGTTAGTGCATGTAAAGAGCTTCACAGTTTTTGGCCAAATTAAGTCTCAATAAACATTTCCTTGAATTTGGAAAATATCTATATCTACTCATTAGGTAAAACAGGCATGGTGGTGCACCCCTGCAGTCCCAGCTACTTGGAGGCTGAGGCAGGAGGATTGCAAGTTCCATGCCAGCCTGGGCAACTTAGCGAGATCCTGTCTCAAAAGAAAAATTACAAAGGGCTGGGGATGGAGCTCAGGGGCAGAGTACCCCTGGGTTCAATCCCCAGCACAAAAAAAAAATGTAAAATCTGACAGCACTGTGCTGGTAAGGATGTGGTGAAACAGGATTGTGTGGGGGTGTTCCTTGGTGTCTCCACCTTGGAGAGCAATGTTGCCATATCTGGTAAAGTTGGGGATGTGCGTGGCCTTTGACTCAGTAGTTGTACCCCAGATACCAACCTGAGGTACAGTCTCATTAAAAAGATAATTTTTAATGTTTTTGAACAAAAACCCAGGGCCTCATACATTCTAAATATGTGGTCTACCACTCAGCTACACCCTCAGCCCATAATTCGTGTGTTCAGGCTAGTGGATGTTGGGGATTGAACCCACGCCCTTGCAAATGCTCTACTGCTGAGCTACACCCCCAGCTCTTACACATAAGATTGGTGATTGTCCATTGCTAGTAAAAGTGAAAGACTAAAAATGTTTATCGTTAGGAAAATGAAAGAAGTAACAATGAATCATATGTGGCAGTACTGAAAGCAGATCAAATGCGTGAATCTAGTAATATGGTTATTAACCTGGATCAACCTTAAAACATACAGCGAGATGAAAAAGAACAGATTTTGAAATGATATAATAGTCATTTACTCCACAGATATTTATGGAGCACCTACTCTGTTCCAGGCCCTGTGGACGTAGCAGTAAGACAAGCAAACAAAACCCCCCAGGCTCAGGGAACTTACATGTTGGTAAGGCACAAATAGGTCAGTTAGGTCTCCCACCACGTGGCGAGGAGGCGGTATGTGGGGGTAGGATTACATCTAGATTTAGGAGATGCTCCGGAGTGAAGGGTCGTGCGATCTAAGGCCCATGTCAATTTTTGTTGTCACCAAAATGGCTTTTACAGACGTATTGTTTTAAAGCTAGGGTCTGGTTGTGGTTCAGGTTGTTGTTCCGTCTTTTTAAACTACTTTAAAGCAGTCCTTCCTTGCCTACCCCCACCACGCCAGCGCTTTTGTTGTTGTTGTTGCTTTTTCCTGATGATCATAGGAGTTTTTGCGTGCTGACCCAACCACAAACCAGGCTCAGGCTGCTTCCCTCTCCATCCACCCTCTACATTTGGTTTCAAGTTGGCTTTTTACTCAGCACGTAGAACTGAGCCTGCGTCGGACAGACTTTGGCTGCTGCCACATAAGGCGCTACGCTCAGGGCTCTGCAGAGCAGAGTAGCTGTGCTTGGTGGAAGCTGGATGGGCATCAGAGGCTCCGGTGGCAGCCTCACAGGCCCTGGGATACAGGCCATGATCCTGCCATTCAAGCAGCCTTGGATCCCTGTTTGGTACCTGGTTTCCTTGTCTGTACAGTGAACAGTCTGTTGATCATTAGGTTTAATGTGATTGCTTCTATTGTCAATAGTAGATTTCTGTTGTTTATAACCGAGAACTTTAACTGCTATACCAAAATTAATGTTGGAAATAGTAGGTATCTATTTTGATTAAAAATGGCTTATAAATCATAAAATAACTACCAAAGATTATATTATTTCCATGATGGCCTAACCTGATGTTAGGGGCTGGACTTGAGCCTGGAACTGGGCCTCAGGCTTGTTTGGTGTATTTAATCAGTAGGTTTAAGTGATAAGGGCAGGCAGGTCCCATTCATTCATTCATTCACTCACTCAGCAAGCAAGGATTTATGTTCAGGGCCAGGCAAAGTTTGGGGGATAAGATAGTGAAACAGAGACAACCCCTGTCCTTGTGGAGCTCCCAGGATCACAAACAGACAAGTCAGACGCAGGGACGTCCAGAGTGCCTAGAAACAGAGAGACAGCTGTGTTCTTCAGCACCTACACTAGGACTCAAGGAATGAGTAGAAGTTAGTGTGAGAGTGAGAGGGAATGGAAAAAGAAAGTCCAAGCGGAGACCAGCTTGGTCTGAAACCTGGAAGCCAGCCTGAGCAAGGCAAAGGAACTGAGAAAACTGCGTGGCTGAGGCTGAAAGTTATAACAATACGATAGGGGATGTGGGTGGTGCCTTTGTCACTTAAGCACGGAGGGTTTGGACAAACTAGAAGGGTTCTGAGCAGAGGCAGACGGTGAGAAGGTTGTCAGGGAGATTTGGCCTACAGGAAGGTGACACTTGCAGTTTTGGTGTTTGTTTAGGTAAAATTTTATTGACATGTGCCATGTCCCCCAAATGCACACATGGTAAGTGTGCAGGTTTATCCTGGTGAGTTGCCTGGGCAAGCAATGTCCAGATCCAAAGACAGTAGGTGCTCCTGACTCTTCTCTTTGGAGATTAGTTCTGCCTGGTTTTGAACTTGATATAAACGAGACATACAATATG
Source organism: Aplodontia rufa (assembly GCA_004027875.1). Classification (NCBI taxonomy): domain Eukaryota; kingdom Metazoa; phylum Chordata; class Mammalia; order Rodentia; family Aplodontiidae; genus Aplodontia; species Aplodontia rufa. The sequence continues at coordinate 37,041 of PVKS010017421.1, forward strand.
TGACCCATTTGCCTCCTCTCACTCAGCATTAGGTCTATGGATCTCATTGAGGCTATCCTCATGCTCACTGCTAGACTTCTCCACTGTGTGAACAGTCCTGATGGTGGGCATGTGGGAAGTTTCTGTTTGACAGATGGGCACACTGAGTTTCATTGGGCCTATGAGTGGAATTGTGGGATCAGGGGTGTGCTGTGGGTTCAGCATTCAGTTTTCCATGAGTGGATTTTAGTCCAAGTTATCTATAACTATCTCCTGCTCAGTCCCCACCTACCACTACTCTCCAGGAAGCCCCCTGCCACAGAACCCCAAAGGCCAAGGTAGATGAGGGGTATCTTTGAAGCTCCTGGTACAGAGGGTTCAGAGCTCACTAAGGGGTGATGGAAAGCCCAACAGGGCCCATGAAACCCCCGGAACACCTACTGCAACAGAGGGGATTATGGGTTTGCACATGCTGGGGAGGAAGATGTGGTGGAGGCACTGCTGGGTTCCTGCCTCAGATGGTGGCCGGAAATGCAGTGGTTGGCCAACTGGGCCATCGAGAACAGGCTGCACCCACTCCACCCTGTGCATGCCTTCTCATCCCTCACACCGTTTCTCCCTAACATGTAGCAGACCAGGACTGGCAGCATCCTGGGCTTCGGCTGCTACAAGGAGTGTGGAGTGGGAAATAAAATCGGCTTTTCTCCTAGGAGATTTGGCAAAGGCCCCTGAGAAAGATAGGTTAGAGCTGGGAGAAAGCAGGAGATAGACGTGGGGTGGCAAGGCTACACCTAGCCCAGAGCAGAATAGGGTTCCTGTGGTTGTCAGTGGATGGCTGATCCTCGTCCTAGCTGGTCAGTCAGTGATTAGTTGATCTACCAGTCACTGGGGACCGCTGGTCATGGGGAATAAAAGTGATGGGGAGCAGAGGCAGTTCAGACTTGGCCCCAGGTCATGAAAGTGAACAACTGTGATATAAATGGCCATCTTTTTTATTTTCATTTTTTTAAGAGAGAGAGAAAGAGAAAGAGAAAGAGACAGAAAGAGAGAGAAAGAAAGAGATAATCAACTTCATGTAGTTTTTTATCTGGTTTTCTTTGCTCCGACACTTAGTTGTGTATGTGGTGCTGGGGTTTGAATCCGGGTCCTTGCACATGCCAGGCAAGTGTGCTACTGCTGAGCCACTGCTCCAGCCCCATCAATGGCAATTTTTGAGACTGGAAGTGTGCAACTTGTACAGATGTATGCAGTGGTCTCTTGGGAATTCAGTCTAACTGGGAATAGAGGCCAGAAATGAGACTGGGAGGTCAGTGGTCAGGGCTACTGGCAGGGAAAGTTGCACTTTCCTTTAGGTGAACTTCCTGAGGAACTGGTGTTTGGGGTGATTTTTTTGACAGGAGAGGGAAGTGAGAGGCATCACGGGCAGAGGAAACAAGGTCTGAAGAGGAGAGAGCGAGGCTGGTCCAGGACTGCATGTGGCCCATGTTCTGAAGCCATCTGTCATGGGGAACCGGGAACAAAGTACTGGGCCAGGGCCGAGGTTTAGGCTGGGGAGAAGTCTGGGGAGAGCGGCAAGGCTGCTGAGGAGGTGACCTAATTTGGGGGCTCAGTTGCACCTGGCTTTCTACCCCTCTGCTATTGCCCGAGCTGTCATTCAAGTTATTCAGCAAATGTCTGCTGAGCCCCGTACTCTGTGACAGGCCCCGGGAATTACAAGGTGAACAAGTTAGACACAATCCTTAGGGATTTTCCTGGTTAGTGGGAGAGACACATAGTAAGCAGGTAAACAAGTAAACCAGTAGGATCAGGTGGCGACAGGTTCTGAGGAGGAAATAGAACCCGGTGACGCGGCCGTTAGCTGGGTTGCCAGGCACGGCTCGCTAGAGAACATTTATGAGGAGACAGGTAAGTGAGGCCCAGGGATAAGAACAAACCAAACTTAGGGAAGAGTGGAAGGTGAGGGCTCCAGGTGGAGGGAATGGATGGCAGCAGCCTGAGGCTGGAAAGGAGGGACTGTCTAGGGACAGGGGAGGTCTGAGAGGCAGGGAGGGCTAGACCACGCTAAGCCCTGTGGGCTGCGGATGGGAGTTTTGACTATTTTTCTAAGTGTGTGGGAGGCTATTGAAGCAGAGGTGCGATATGATGTAAATTCTAACAGTAAATTAAAAAAAAAAAAACCCCAAACAGGAGGGGGCTGGAGTGGTGGTAGAGCCCTTGCCTAGCATGAGTGAGGACCGGGTTCAAACCCCAGCACCACCACATGTACAACTGAGTGTTGGAGAAACAAAAATAGATAGAATTGATTCTCTTTCTCTCTCTCTTCCTCCCACCATCTCTCTTCCACCCCCACCCTCTTGAAAACAAACAAACAGGGCTGGAGCGGTGGCTCAGAGGTCACAGTGCTTGCCTGGCATGCACGAGGACGCAAGTTCAAACCCCAGCATCATGTACACAACAAAGTGTCTGAGAAATGAAAGCCCCATGAAAAACTAAATAAAAAGAAAAGAAAACAAACAGGAGGCTATGAGTGTAGACCAGGCAGGCAAGGTGAAGGGGCGAGATCCTCTTAGACACGACTGGGGGACTGGATGTCGGGCATGAGTGAAAAGGCAAGGGAAGATGCTCCCCAGACGGTGCCCTGTGTGACTGTGGGGAAGATGACTAGGAGCACCAGCTGTGCCTTGGATATTCCGAGTCTGAGATGCCATTAGATAGATAATGGGTAGTTGCTTATTGTATTAGTGTATTAGGTTTTTGTTTTTTTTTAAAGAGAGAGAGGAACAGTGAGAGAAGGGGGGATCAATATTATTTAGTTTTTCTTGTGGCTTTCGTAGCTCTGACATTTAATTGTGTACGCGGTGCTGTGGTTTGAACCCGTGTCCTCGCAAATGCCGGGCAAGTGCAGTAATCACTGAACCACCACTCCAGCCCCTGTATTAGGTTCTCATTGCTGCTATAACAAGTTATCACAACTTTAGCGGTTTACAACACTACAAACTTATTATCTTAAAGTTCTGGAGGTCAGAAATCTGACACAGGTCCTATTGGGCTAAAATCAAGGCGTCAGCAGGACCACATACCTTCAGGAAGCTCTAGGAGGTGTTTTCTTGCCTTGAACGACTTCTAGACATTACCCACTTTCCTTGGCTCATGGTCCCTTTCATCAACCTTACACACTATAGCGTGGCATCTTCAGATTTTTTTCTGACTAAAACTCCTGCCTCCCTCTTAAAAGGGCCTTTGTGATTATGTTGTGTCCACCTGGATAATCCAGGATCATCTCCCCAACTCAAGACCTTTAATTTAATCACACCTACAAAGTCCCCACCATTTTGAAAGGAGACCTATCCATAAGTTCTGGGGACTAGACCATGGCCATTACTCTGCTCACAGAGCCACAGTCTGCTGGTCTAGAGTCTGCTGCGGGGATGCTGAGGCCACAGATGTGAAAGTGTGAATTTCACCATTGAAGCCGTGATCCGTGGATCACCACGGAGAGCATGCTGGTCAGGCAGACAAGGATGGCGCATTAAGAGTCTGCTGACATTGAGAAGCCAGACAGCAAACAAGCCAGTGAAGGGGTCCGGGAAGAGAAATGAGAGAGCCGGAAAATCAGGAAGAAAGAGCACCAGAGAGGAGGGGGCCTCTGACATCCAGGGCTGCTGAGAGGCTGCTGGACACCGCTCACCTTGATAAGAGCGGTAGCAGAGGACAGAAGTCAGCGCAGTGTGGGTTTATCTGGGGCGGGACACAAAAAGAAGAGGAGTCATTATTCTGTAAGCCAGGCAATTATGTGAATATATTTTATACTAAAAAACCCACAGAGTAACAGAAGGCGAAGAAGAGGAGATAGCACCTCACTTTTGTCCCTCATCCTGTGCTCTCTAGCCTGTCCCCTGCCCCATTGTAGCCACACCATGACCTTTCAAAAGCACAGACTAGTCATGTGCTTCCGCTTTATAAAGTCCTACATGGCTTTCCACTGCCCCCACCATGAAGACCTTGAACTTGGATCACTGTTACCAAGCCATGCCCCTCGGGTCGGTCCCCTTCCCACCAGCCCTGAATTGTAGCCCTCAGCCTGAGGCCCTTGGCCTCTGTCTCAGGGCAACCTGGAAAGTGATAATGTTTAGGCTGATCCTGGACTCTATTGCTGTCTCCCAGGTCTGCTTGGGGTGGGACAAAGTGTAACGAGGAATCACTTCTCCTGAGGCCCCAGACTTCCGTATTGACTGACCCACAGGGGCACTGGCGTGTTCTTCTCAGGAAATGCTGTCTCTGAATATTACCCCAGGTGGTAGCCAGGAAGCCAGAACTACCCCCAAAAGAACCAACTGTGTTGCTAGTGGCTTCCTGGCTTCCCCCACCCCCACCCCCATCACCAAGAGAGCAGAGTCTTTACCTATCACCAGAAACACCTTCATCTCTGTCCGGGTGGGAGGCAGGCAGAGGGGCTGCTCTAACCATTTCCTGCCCAGAGCTGAAAAGAAATAGAGGCTGAGAAAATACCTTCCTGGTAATGCAGAGGCTGCCGTCTGGGCTAGAAATCTGCCTGCCTCTCCTGGGGTCTGGGCCTTTTCCATAGTCAGCCAGACAGAGAACCTGTGGACCTAGAACGGGTAGACTGTGTCTGGTCAGAAAAGAAGTCCTCAGCTGGCTCACCTTGCCGACTGCTCACCCCACCCACCTCCAGGGTCCTGGTCACCAGCCCTAAAATCAACAGGACATCTGCACCTCTGCATCAGTGTTCCCTCAATCAGGATGAAATTATTTGCCAACCAGTAGGTAAGTCAACCCCAACTCCAGGGAATGCTCCCCAGAACCATCTTTCTAGGAATCCCATTCATTCCAACCCAAACCATTGCAACCCCAGCCCCACCTAATCCAACCCATCTACCCCAAGACTCCTGTATGTCCACAGGGACCTTCTATCCAACACTCAGTCCCATTCCTACCCAGCCCCAATGACCAGGCTGCCTTTCTCCAAGAAGCCCTCAATTTACTAAGTATGCACAATGTGTCTGG
>PVKS010017422.1:0-42112 GCA_004027875.1 Aplodontia rufa
TCCTCCTCCTCCTCCTCCTCTTCTTTCCTCCTCCTCCTTTCCTTCCCCCTCCCCCCTCCTCCTCTTCCTCCTCCTCCTCCTCTTCTTTAAAGAGAGAGGGACAGTGTGAGAAAGAGAGAAACAATTTTTATTTACTTTTTCATGTGGCTTTCATTGCTCTGACACTTTGTTGTGTACGTGGTGCTGGGGTTTGAACTCTCATACTTGCGCATGCCCGGCAAGTGCCATAACCGTCGAACTACCACTCCAGCCCTGAATTATCTTCTTGATGTGCTTTTGAATGCAGTTTGTGAGAACCTTATTAAGGATTTTTGTGTTGGTGGTCAACAGGAATATTGGTCTGTAGTTTTCTTTTTTCGATGTGTTTTTATTGGGTTTTGGTATCAGAGTTATGGTTGCCTCATAAAAAGTGGGAGAGTTCCCACCTTTTTAATTTCTTGGAATAACTTAATAAGGAGAGGTATTAGCTCCTCCTCATAGGTGTGTTAAAACTCAGCATGGAATTCATCAGGTCCTTGGCTTTTTTTCTTGGGAAGGCTTTTAATTGCTATATGGATTTCAGTGCTTGTTATTGGGCTGTTTAGGATTTTAACATTGTTTTACATCAATTTGGGGATGTTGTACATGTTTAGAAATTTGTCCATGTCTTACATATTATTTAATTTAGAGGAGTATAGTTTTTCAAAACCTGTTCTTATAATTCATTGGATATCAGTATGGTCAGTGGTGATCGCTCCCTTTTCATTGGTGATTTTATTGATTTGCTTCATTTCTCTTTTTTAGTGAAATTGTCTAGGGGTCTATCAGTTTTATTTATTTTTTTTGAAGAACCACCTCTTTGTTATGATGAATCCTTTAATTTTTTTTGTTCTCAATTTCATTAATTTCAGCTCTAATCTTATTTCTTCTTTTCTGCTGGCCTTGGGATTAGATTGTTCTTCCTTTGGTAGGGATTGAGGTTGAACATAAGCTTATTTATTTGAGATCACTCCTCATTTTTAATGTAGGCACTCAGTGGTATAAATTTTCCCCTTAAGGATGCTTTCGCCCTGCCTCAGAGGTTTCGGTATGCTGTGTCTTCTTTCTCATTTGCTTCCAAGAATTTCTTGATTTCTGCTCTCATGTATTCTTGGATCCATTCTTCATAAATCTATTTGATGTATGGAGTTGTTTGGGCTGGAGATCTCTTTATTGTTTTTTTGCTTTAACAATCTGACTATTGGTGATAAAGGAGTGTTGACCTCTGCCAGTATTATTGTATTGAGGTTCACAAGTGATTTTATGTCATGGAAAAATTTATTCACATCGTTGGGAACATTGTTGTTTGAAGAGTATGTATTTACTATGGTTGTATCTTTCTGTTGTATTGTTCCCTTTATTAGGATACAGCGGCCTTCTTTATCTTTTCTATGTTTGAAATCTACTTTGTTAGATATAAGTATTGCAATACCAGCTTGCTTTCTTGGGCCGTATGCAAGGTAGATTTTTTTTCCATCCTTTCATCCTCAATCTGTGGCTATCATTGACAGTAAGGTGGGTGTCTTGTAAGCAGCATATTGTTAGATTTTGTTTGATGATCCATTCTGCTAATTTGTGTCTTTTGATTGGTACATTGAGACCATTCACATTCATTGTTAGAACAGTTGTGTGGTTGTGGTTCATAGTTAATGTATTTTTTTTAGTAAATTCTGTGCTGTCTTGGTTGTCTATTGATATTTGTGTACCTTTATTGAATTTTGCCTGTTTGTGGGTTTTAGTGAGTATTTGCTTGTTCTTCTATCTGGAGTTTATCTTTGAGTATTCTTTGTAATGCTGGTTTTATGTTCACAAATGCTGCAAGTTTGATCGTGTAATGAAAAGTTGTAATTTCCCCATCAAATTTGATGTTGAGTTTTGCTGGGTATAGTATTCTTGGCTGCATGTTGTGGTCATTCAGATATTGAAAGATCTCGTTCCAGGTGGTTCTTGCTTCTAGAGTCTAAACTGAAAAGTCAGAGGAGATCCTTTATTGGTTTGTCTCTGAATGTGATTTGGCATTTCTCCCTTGCAAATTTTAATATTTTTCCTGGATTTCCCTGTTGTACATTTTGAATATGATGTGTCTCCATGAGCTTCTCATTTGATTAGGCCTATTGGGTGTCTTGTAAGCTTCCTGGATGAGCATATGTGACTCTATTTTTATATGGGAAATTTTTAAACTATTTCATTGAGAGTGTTCCTTATACCATTCATTTACATTTCGATTTCTTCCTGTATCCCAATTACTCAATTGTTTCTTCTAATTTCATCTCATTTTGAAAATTCTCCTCATGTTCTGTGAGTTTTTTTTTTTCATCTGTGTATTCAAGTTGTTCAGCCTGTCCTCATTGTCAGAGTTCTTTCTTCAAGAGCTGAGGTTCTGTTTTCTGTAGAAGTGAGTCTATTATTAAATTCTTCCATGGTTCCTCTCATGTCATTGACTGCAGATTGTAGCCCTGTTACTTCCTTTTTCAGTGTGTCTTTTTCTTTGATAATAGTTTTTCATCTCTTGTGTTTTCTCACTTAGTTCCTTCATTAAATCTTTTTTTTAGTTCATTGTTCCTTTTAATTATCAGATCATTGATAATTTGCTGTAGATTTTCATCCTTCTCCCTGCTACAGAAGTTATGAGTTTGATGTGAACCTGTTCTAGTTTGATTCTTCATCTTTGAAAAGCTTCTTCTGAATCTTTGAATTGGCATTTCCTGTGTGGAAGCAAGACAAGTCTCTCAGCTCTTCTTCCTTACAGGTGAAGGTTTGGGTCAGACACCACCTCTCTGATGACCACCAACTTTTTCCAGGTATCTGCTTCTGCCTGGAGTCTTGTTTTGTTACACCTTTTGGATCTAGGTTCCAGTAATCATTTTTGGCACCTGGTGGGGTTGCAGGGCAACCCCCTGTGTTGTTGTTGCTGAGTGGTAGGGTTCCAGAAGTGTGGGGCGGACCAGAACGGAACAACTATGTGCTGCACTGGGACTTGAGATCCTTGGTGGTAGGATGGGCCTAATATATCTAGTCCTGGCAGGTGCTCATGATGGCTGGGTGTAGTTTCGTTTGGAATTCTTGAGGGTGCATGGGGCATGCGCTTGGCCAGGACCGGAGTCCCTGGCACACATGGATGCAGGGTGGGGCCTGTGTGTAGGCTTCTTTTTGCTCTTTAAATCAAAATGAATTCTTGGCTTGAGATTACTATCTGGTTGTTCCTCTTTGGGTATTTGCTGTTAGATTGGGAGTTTTGTCCCATCCCTTACTTGGAGCGGCGTATTGTCTGGAAAGTTGGATTCAGAATTGAAATCCCTGACCTGTGAACTGTTAGTGTCGTTTAAGATTTCCAGCTCCTCATGAGCTAATAGGAGATCATCATTATGCACAACCAGTGCATACAATAAATGGTATTAAATTGGTTATTTAGTACTGACTATATCTATTACATTGTAAAATTCCACCTATGAAATGAATAGTAGTGGTGGCCATTCAGCAAAATAGTATTCAACCATTCACCTATGTCTGGCTTCAAAGCATACAGTAGTTATTGAGTTTGACATTCACAGCAGTAATGGTTACACAGCATTAAGACGGGGAGGGGTCAAATAGTATAAACTGATTAGAAAACTGAGAGAGAAGGGAATGGAAGAGGAAGCTAGAGTGGAGGTTGTAAGATGTGAGCATGAACAGAAAATAGAGGCGGTGAAGGATTTGCTGGGAGGGCTGGAAAAATAAACCGGAAGGAGAAGAGACTGAGGTAGTAAAGTAGAGGAAGGTGAAGGAGATATTAATAGAATTTGGGTGACACCATAAGAAAGGTTAGAAGCAAATAGAGGAAAACTTTGCAACGGGTGCACAATACATTTCAAATGCTAAATGTACTGATCAAAATCCCAAAGCTCAGCAGGCAGCACAAGGATAAAATGAAGAAAATGCTCAGGAGTTAGGGGAGCGTAAAAAGAAGAAAGAAAAGGAGAAAAGGGCAGGGAAAAAAACCAGGAAAAAAAAACCGGATAAAAACTCAACAAAGACGAAACACAATAGAAACTAAAACAACAAACAAAAAAACCCCACATTGTATGTTTATATGTTCGTAAACTAATCAGTTCTCTAGATGGCACACAGATAAGGCATCAAAAACTAGAAAAAAAATAGATTCTTAATGAAAAATTGGAACTACGTTCACTGAGGTTGTCACTCTACACATGGGGAACAGATGTTCACTCTTCTGCCTGAGTTTTGTTAGCAGGATCTCTCAGCATGGAATTATGTGATATCAAGTAGAGAATGGGGTGGCTAGCTCAGTCTCCTGGGCTTTTTGGGTGGAGACTTCCCTGAAGAGATCAGATTAATGACTTTCGCAAGGGCCCTCCTTTGCCAGTGTCCCTGGGGATCAGAAACTCAGGAGACTTCTGGATATTAAGGGAGGTGTCAAATTCGGATCAATGCTCCTTCTGCTGGTTACATACACAGTCCCTCCAGGTTGTCTGAGCTCAGAGTGTGGTCTCTTTAGTGCTCCTGTCCCACCTTAGCTTATCATGTGAGCCTTGCAGCTGGGGTGGGGGTGGACAGGGCTATGCAAGGGTCCCCCGCAGTCCATTAACCCAAATTGTTCTGAGCTAAGTGAAGATTGGACCTGTCCCATGCCTCCTTTTTCAGGTTCAGTCTCTAAACCATGGCTAGCTCCTGGCAGAATTGTGGAGTAGCCTGCTCTGAACTGCTGACCCTTTCCTGCTGGACAGTCTGTTCAAAAAGACTCCTGATTCTCTCCCTTACAGGACACTGAGAGACACCGTTTTCCCCTTACGCAGTGGATGTGCAGTAGGAGTGTCTCGAGTTGAGTCCAGTGCATGTTTCCTTATAGAACTTGGCTTCTTTGCAGCAAATTGGATTGCATGTTGTGGTTCAGCTCCTCCCCCACTCCTTGCTGATTGGGAGCAATGATGGCCGCAACTGTAGCTGCCCTGTCGGTCTTTTCCACTTGTTGCACCCAAATCTCTGATCCTCCAAAAATCTCCTCTAACTAGTGCTGGGTTGCAGTGATGAATTTCCCCTTGCAGCAATGGAGGTGTCCTGGAGTGTTTTCTTCTGGTCATGGAACTAAATTAGAAGTAGCCTTCTTACAGCTCAACATCTTTTAATCCTCCAAACATTGCATCTTATTCACACAGTTAAAACTTACAAATTTACCCAATTTGCCTCTATTTTTCTTTGAATACATTATATTGTCTGTGTTTAAAAATGAATTTACTTGCAGTGTATATAGTACTTCTTGTAATATATCCCTGTTTTTTCCCTAGAAACATTTATACTCACCCATTTTATGCAAATGTCCTGATTTGTTGATAGAGGGTTGTTGGCGGTATTTCCCTCTAATCTTTTGGTTACTATACAATAAGAATCAACTTCTCGGTCATTCCTAATTTTGGTCTTTTGAAACCTCTGCCTTAATCCAGCTAGCTCAGTAGTTCTTTTTTTTAAATTATTTATTTTTATTTACCTATTTTTATTTATTTTAATTTGTTCAACATAGTCTTACATTATGGTGGGAATTGTTGTTATATATTCATACGTACATATATTGACAAAGTAAGTTAAGGTTCCAGGATCTTCCCCCCTTTCATCCATTCCATGATCATGTGTCTCCTCTGTAATACCCCTGTGCTATAATTGGAAGTGAGTATATACATGCATATTAATTTTTGAAATTTCTGAGTTTCTCTGCCTGCCCATGTGTAGTTAGGCCTCTCATGGGAGTTGAGTGTTCCCAGCTATATTGGTAATTCCCCTTATCCCTCTTTCCCTGCAGTGCCTCCCTCCATTCTTCCCCCACCTTCATAGTTATAGTTCCCCCTGCTTATGTGATTTTTACTTTCTTGAGTTTATTAACTATACTTGGCTAACTTTCATTTTGTCTTAGGTTTTACTGTAGCTTCCACATATGAGAGAAAACATTTGACCCTTCAGTCTCTGAGTTTGGGATATTTCACTTAGCATAATTTTTTCCATCTCCATCCTTTTCACCGCAAATGCCATGATATTGTTCTAATAGCAGAGTAGAATTTCATTGTATATATGTACCACAGTTTTTGAATCCACTCATCCATTGAGAAGTATCTGAGTTGGTTCCATAGTTTAGCTATAGTAAATTGAGCTGTTGTAAATATCGATGAAACTGTGTCTCTAAAATATGCTGATTCTAGGTCTTTTGGGAAAATACCCAGGAGTGGGATGGGATAGCTGGGTCATAAGGTAGTTCCAGCCCTAGTTTTCTGAGGAGTCTTCACACTGCTTTCCGGAGTGGCTGTACAAGCTTTCGCAGTCCCACCAACAGTGTGAAAGTGTTCCTCTCTTCCCACAACCCCTCCAGCATTTGTAATTGTTCATATTCTTGATTTCTGCCATTCTGACAGGAGTAAGGTGGAATCTCCGTGAAGTTTTGATTTTGCATTTCTGTGATTGCTAGTGATGTAGAGCATTTTCTCATATATTTATAGGCTTTTTGGATTTTCTCCATTGATAAATTTCTGTTCAGCTCCCTAGCCTGTTTATGGATTGGATTATTTGTGGTTTTGGTGTTCAGTTTTTTGAATTCTTTGTATATTCTTTATAACCCACAGAGTATTTAGAAGTGTGTTCTTAATATTTTAGTATTTCAGAATTTCCTAGATTTCTTTTTATTGACTTCTAATTTAATTCCATTGTGGCTGGAGAATATACTTTGTGTGATTTCAGTCTTTTTGAATTTACTGAAATTTGTTTTATGAGTTTGTATAGAGGCTCTCTTGTAGAATGTTCCATGTGTACTTGAAAAGAATGTGCATTCTGTTAGTATTGGGTGGGGTAGTCTATATGACATGTCAAGTTGATAAGTGTTCAAATTTCCTCTACCCTGTTGCTTTTCTGTCTAGGTGCACTATGAATTAAGAGTTAGGTATTGAAATCTCCCATCTATTATTGTTGAACTGTATAATTATCCTTTTGGACTATTTTTGTTCGTTTATTTAGAGGCTCTTGTTAAATATGTATACGTTTACGTTTGTTTTATCTTTCTGATGGTTTGCTTCTTTCATCATATGAAATATTCCTTTTTGTTTCTAGTACTGTTTTTAGACTTTTTCTATTTTGTTTGATAATGTAGCCACTCCAGCTGTCTTATGATTAATCTTTGTATATTACACGTTTTTCCATTTCTTTTACTTTGAAATTGTGGTTTTGAATCTGAAGTGTATTTCTAGAAGATAATGTATTTCATCTTGCTTTGCTTGAAAAAAGCGTAGTCTGTTTAGTACTTCCAATTTAATGTATGTATTGATCAGATAGAATTTACATCTGACAGCTGGCTATTTGTTTTCTAAACGGTTCATGTCTTAAATTCCTCTTATCTTTTATGACCTTTTGTGTTTTTCTTTCAACTTTTGGCAGTTTTAATTCTACTTTTAGTGCTTCCTTTGGGATTAAAATATGCATCTTATAAGTGTAGTTTAGTGTACTTAATTCTAGTAAAATATTGCAACTTTCTTCCAATATAGCTCTATTTCTTTCTCACTTCTTTCTACTACTATTGTTGCATGTTATATATACGTTACATGTTAACTATGGGTTTGAAACTCAAAAATACAGTATTATAATTATTGCTTATACAGTCTTTTTAAATTTTATTCAGAAATTTGTTGAACAAACAAGCTTCTAATGAAATAATATAATATAACAATCTTAAGGCTTGTAAAAAATGTTGAGAGAAAAAATTCTTGTGGCTCTGTTTTAATTCTTAATTTGAAGTAGAGAATGCAGTTTTTAGGATTAATTTCTGCATAAGGATTTGTAATTCAAGCTAGATATGGAGTGGACTGATACTGTGGCAAAATTGTGCTACACTTGATGAACTTGCAGTTTGAATGAAGGTGACAAGTTTATATAATTGTTAAATAGGAAAGGAAGATTAGGCATGTTAGGAGGTTATGATCTGAAATTGAGAGGTAAAATATCAATGGGGGAGCATTTTGAGGTCCTGAGAATGACCATTGAAAGGGTTGATAATTTGTAGCACAGGGATGAATTATGCTGTTAAGAAATCAAGAACCTAGAGAAGTACAAATTTGAATGAATAACCTTTGTTAATGCTTAAGTTTTCCAAGATCATGGTGGACTCTGGAGTAGAGTAGAAAATGCTTAGAGTGATGCTTAGTTTTCATTTAGTGTGACATATAAGCGTGTTGATATTGGAAATTAATAAGAACAGAGTTAGTATCCCCATCCTGAAGGTGAACATATAATGGCTTTTTAAATGGGCTATCTTCTGAATATTCTATGTGATGTTATTATTTAAAAATGATTCGGCTTTATTAAGTGAGTGGTCTTACTTTGAAATATTACATCAAGGTTACAGTGGATCTTTGAAATAATATTTTGTTTTCTTTTATAGCACTTAAACTTTTGATGGAGGCAGCTGAGCTGAGGAGAGGATGAGGGATAGGTTGCAGTGTCAGAATAATCATGTACATTAAAAAGGAAAAATTTAGTTTGCTAACATTAATGAGATTTACCTCTTTTTTTTTTTTTTTATAAAGAGAGAGGGACAGTGAGAGAGACAGAGAAAGAGAGAAACAACTTTATTTAGTTTTTCACATGGCCTTAGTTGCTCCAACACTTAGTTGTGTACATGGTGCTGGGGTTTGCCAGGCAAGCGCTGAAACCGCTGAGCCACCTCTCCAGCACATACCTCTTTTTTTTTTTTTTTTTTTTAAATAGGTGAGACAATTTGTCATTTCTTTAAGTATCAGCAATGTGGCAGTAGGGAGCAGAAATGAACAGTGTAGATCTTCATATTACTTATGTGAATTTCTAATTTGAAAGATGTAAGGTTTTTGTAAGTTTGACAAAGTTCACTAGCTGGACCTGAAATGATGCATAATAGCAAGAAATTGTTATTTTAAAGAAATATGACATTTAATCTCTAGCACATTTATTATATAGATAGCTTAGTAGGTATAGGTAACATTTTACTCTAACATCTAGATAGTACATTTCTTCCTCTTTTTAATAACTCCCAGTTTAGAGTAAATTAATTATCAAATTGATGTATGGTTTAGGAAGTTGAGCAGGATTTGTTCTTGGGAAAGTGTGATTTCTGAAGGTTTAATAGCCTGAATTTTTTTCTTCCCATGTATGTTGATATTCTTATATGGGCCTGAGTACTCATTGCCGTGCTCCTAAGCTCCCTAGGCTTTCTCCGCCTGGAACATTGAATTTGGTACTACAATCCTTTGAAGTTTATTGTGAAATATATTCTATTGAGAGTAGATTGATTTTTTTTTCTATTTTTTAATTCTAAAAATATGAAAAGAATTGCAGTGTCCTGTATATAAAAGAATTTCTGGCATTAGTAGTCAGGTGTGGAAAATATTGGTGACAGGCACCAAATCCTGCAGTAATCCTCCTTAAAGAATGATATCTGTGACCCTTTGAGAAGTACATTAAATTAGTGAAAGACTGTAAGCTTTGGATTCAGAAACATATAAGTCACCTGGTCTGTTTCCACTGATTTGCTCATTGACTTTGTACGTATTTCTTCTCCTTTCTCAACGGAGAAATTTTTGGCTATAGAAAGAGTAATTTTTCACCCTGGGAGAGTTAAAATGAAGATCAGTGCAATAATATAGGTAAAGTTTATGTAATAGTAAATGATTGTTGCTTTCTTAAATGCTGGCCTATGATCTGCTATCTCTTCTTAAATGAGAATTGTGAAAATCTAGGAATTTTCAAATAATAGAAACATTTAAACAGGTTTTTTTTTTTTTTTCCATCCTAGAGAAAGGAAGGATTATTTGGGCGGTATTGTCTCCAGATTCTTAGTGAAGTTGTTTTTACTTAATTTTATATTTGTGTGATTCAAAATTTTGAAACAGTAAATACAGTAAAAACATTTCAAAATAATAGTAGGTCTCTGAATTTCATTCATTTTGATTAACTGCTTTCTAGTTCTATTCATAAAGAAAGAAACCTACCATTACAGCTTCAGCCTCACCCCAGTCTGGTACCTGTATTATGTTATTGGCTTTAAGACCTTTGATGGATTGACAGGGAATGTCTTAGAGCCTGATAGTAAGTGAAAAGAGATGAAAAGAAGGTCTTATTAACTGAAATATGGAAGTCTGCACGGAACAGAATTAGCAACATCAGGGTGAAGAACATCTAGTAGCCAATTCAGAATGTTTACTGGACCAGTGGAGGATTATTGATTCTATATTAGCTACATTAATAAAACTTTATATACTTATTTTCCCTTTCATGTTAAAAATTATTTTGTGCTTTTTAGAAAAAACAAGAAGAGAAATGACAGCCAAAGGTTCTACGGGAATGGAAGTTCTGCTGTCAACATTAGAGGTAAATCACTTACAGCCTTTAATTATATAATTAATAAGAAGCAAACTACACGCATATACACAAGCACTAACTAATATTTTTTCTGTCTTTAGAGAGCTGGGGGATATAGTGCAGTGGTAGAGTGCTTGCCTAGAGTGCTTGAGACCCTGGGTTCAACCCCAGCACCCTTCCCCCATCTTAGAGATAAAGCCAGTGAATGGAAATTAGGATTTAGTTTTATATTATTATTTGAAATGATGGCATAAACATTCTAATATGTATTATGTATACATGTGAGTGCATTTTCCAGTGACTATAATGGTAAATTTTAATCTCAACATGCCATTCTTATTGGTAATAGAAAGCAAAGTATTAGCTGGAAATAAATCTTTAGCATAAAATAAATGACTAACATTGGAAATTCTCATTTATTTTATTGTGTTAGGTGATATACATTCATGATTTGTTTTATTTTTATTAATTGGTTGAGTAAGTGTATCATATTGATAATTGAATTTCTATGCCAGTGTAAACGTTTTGGGTGAAATGAGTGAGTGTGTTCAGATCAGTATATTTTATTCAGTGCAATGTTAAGAATAAGAAATAGGGGGCTGGAGCGGTGGCTCAGCGGTTTCGGTGCTTACCTGGCAAGCACAAGGACCTGGGTTCAAATCCCAGCACCACGTACACAACTGAGTGTTGGAGCAACTAAAGCCATGTGAAAAACTAAATAAAGTTGTTTCTCTCTTTCTCTGTCTCTCTCACTGTCCCTCTCTAAGAAAAAAAAAAAGAATAAGAAATAGGTTCATCACTTGATACATGTTATAATAACAGTTCATTATTTTGTGTTATTTTACTTTCTTGCTATTTTTTTTGCCATGTAGTAAATTTAAATTTTTTCATGAACTCTAATAAAACATTGTCAGCAACAAACAAACAAACAAAAAGAAATAGGTTCATCTCTTTGATGGGATATCTTAACCTCATAAAGTTACCATCTTTCCCTAAATTGCTCTGCTAGTTTAGAGCAATCTTAACACAGTTTTTTCCAAATGGATGGTGGGGTAGAATAAGCAGAAATAGGCCATTCTTGAAAGAAGAGAAATGAGAAAGGACTATCTCTACCAAATATTAAAGAACATTATGAAGTTTTAGTAATTAGTTTAAAAATTGTGTATGAATAGTAGCTAGGTACCAGTATAACAGAATAGAAAGCCTCCCCCTCCCCCAAAATTGGAATGGTTATGGGAATTTAGAACTGTTTGATAAAGGTGACATTTGAGATCAATGATGAATAGAGGGATTACTTAATAAGTGGAGCTGGGGTAAATTGGTATCCATAAGAAAAAACAATGTTGGATTTTTACTACCTGTATTCTATAACAAAATAAATTCCATTTGAAGAAAAGGTTAAGGCAGGGAAAATGAAATCATGTCCTATAGGAAGGAATGGGAGAAATTTAAAAATATTCTTTTAATAAGGAAGATCTTTCTTAAGTATAAAAATGGTGGTTGGAAAAGAAAAGGTTGATAAATTCAGCTATATTAACAAGTGTATGGAAAAAAGCATCATAGATATTTGGAAAATGAGGAAAAACCATTTCAACTTATATAATTTTTTTGACATACAAGTATGAATCAGTAAGGAAAAAAAGTTCATAGCCAGTAGAAAACTATGTGAAAGTTATGATTGGACAGTTTTTAACCTTTGAGGTAAAGCATAATTTTTAATAAGAGAAATGTAACCAGATGCCATGTTTAAGCATTTTCATTTATTAGATTGGTTGTCTAGACTTTGGAAAATATTATTATTCTGCATTGCTGATGAGAGTGTAAATTATTTCAGGGAGAGCTGTTGGGTATGTTTGTCTTTGACCCAGAAATTCTAGAAATTTTTTTCACATACAGAAATATGTTTTCATCACATATAAACATATGTGTTTAGTTATTTGTTGCAGTTTTCATATAGCAAAATACTAAAACCAACCTGAATATCCCACCAGTAGGTGACTGGTTATATAAGAAATACTTTAACCATATAATGGAATTTATCTACAGCTTTCAAAAAGAATATTGAAAAAGCTCTATTGATATGAAAACTGACAAGGTTTCTGTACAGCATGATCTGTAGAGCATTAGCATTTGGAGAAATAAATATGTCTATACATGTGTGTTTACATGGATCTCTTTTTTATGCATATTATTTTGGGATGAACTTACCAGAAACTGATAATGTGCTTGTCTCCTGAAACAGGAGCTAGGTGACTGAGTACTTATAAATACAATATAGTGGCTTTTTAATCGTGTCCCCCCGGCCTTTCTCCCTTTACCGGGGTGGAACCCAGGGCCTTGCAGTTGCGGGGCAAACACTACCATTGAGCTAAATCTCAGCGGTTCCTTTACTTTTACTATCTGGTTGGTAGAAATACAGGAATTCAAATGACAAATTAATTGGTAGAAATACAGGAATTCAAATGACAAATTAATTTCTCTTGTAATAATGTTGATACTAAGGAAATAATAGCCACGAATATATTTATAAAGTTCTGAAAGACAAAAGAAGAGACAAATTAATAATAAGAGAACAGTAGAAACCTGAATACATTTGTTCTTAGAGAAATCGATACAGCCATTTGTTAAATATAGTTAGTTCCCAACAGGTGCAAAAAGTTTTGGTTTCACAGATTTGCCATGTTTTAATAAAGCAAGTCAACTTTTTTTTTCAGAACACTAAAGATCTTCAAACTACGCTAAATATCTTGAGCATTCTTGTTGAGTTGGTTTCAGCTGGTAAGTTTTTGTTTCTTTTGGTCTGATTGTAAACAGCGATCTTCAATATACCTTTGTTTGCTATTTTCTAGATAAATGAGATAACACAAAATATGATTTTAATAGTATTTGTTTGATTTTAGAAATCAGTACTTTAAATATTTCTTGAATATTGACAAATTATGATACCTACTAGGGGAGGATTTGCTGTTAAATTTCTTTTTTTTTTTTTTAATTTTAGGTGGAGGTCGAAGAGCAAGTTTCTTAGTCACCAAAGGTGGTTCACAGATACTGCTACAATTACTTATGAATGCTAGCAAAGAATCTCCCCCACATGAGGAGTTAATGGTACAGATTCATTCTGTCCTTGCAAAGATTGGACCAAAAGGTAGGGATTTCACTTGTGTGATTATTGAATCTAGAACCATCTTTGTATCATTGATTTTTTTAATTGAAAAATTGTACAATCATAAATGCATATAAAGTAACAATATGACATATGTTTGATCCTAGTCCGGAATCATCCCCACATCGCCCACACTCCAGTCTCTTGATACTTCTATATTTCCCCGCTAGAGTATCATTGATTCTTTATGCCTTGAAACTGCTTAGTTTTTTAAAATTTGTTTTTATTAGTGCATTATAGTTTTACATAATTGTGGGGATCATTTTGATATATTCATAAATGAATTTAACATAGTTTGCTCCATTTCAGTCTCCAGTACTACCCTTTCCTCCATTCGTCCCTCTCCCTGATCCCCTTCCTCTGCTCTAATGGTTTTCCTTCTATTAATTTATTTTTTAATTGTACATTAAAGTTATACATAAAAGTGGCTTTTATTGTGATATTTTCATACATGCACATAGTATAATTAGGCCAGTTTCATTCTTAGTTTCTCCCCTTTACCATCCCTCCTCCCTGTCTCAATTTTTTCCTCTACTCCACTGTTCTCCTATTTTCACAAGGTCCCCCCTTTTAAAAATTCCTATTTCTCTCTAGCTTTTGCATATGAAAGATGTTTGATTATTGACTTTGAGTCTGGTTAATTTTACTTAGTGTGATGTTCTCCAGTTCCATTCATTTACTAGCAAGTGGCATAATTTCATGCTTCTTTTTGGCTGAGAAAAACTCCATTGTGTACATATGCACCACGTTTTCTTTATCAGTTTGTCTATTGAGGGACATGTAGGCTACTTATAGTCAAACTAGTAACCTGCAAGTAATGAGGGGTCCAGAATTCATGAAGAATTCTAGTACATGTGGTAGAAAAGAAAGACAAATAGATTAGAATTACAAGTGTTTCTTGGTGTGTCTGTGAGCCTGCTCATGAATGTGTGTAAAGGATGTATATACTCTGAATATTGTTGAGGTTAGAAAGAGGGAGTTTGGATAAGAATGTTTTGAGGAGCAAAAAGGTAAACTGTCATTCCTTTTCATTGACAGTCCTTTTTGTTGCATAGTTACAGTGTGCTCAGGAAACTTACAATCTAGTTATAAAGACCAAAATAGACATGAAAAATTATGAGATCAGTTGTTACAATAGTAAGATGTAATTTTTAAAAAATCTATATTATTTATTTTTTCATCTGACTTTAGTTTTTCTGACACTTAGTTATGAGTTGAATCTGGTCCTCACGCATGCCAGGCAAGTAGTCTACTGCTGAGCCACTGCGCCAGCCCCAAGACAGGTAAATTTTAAAAAATACAGACTGTAAGAATGGATGTGGGGCTAGAGCAGTGGCTCAGCGGTTGCGATGCTTGACTGGCATGTGTGAGCCTGTGGGTTTGAACCCTAGCACCTCATATGCAGCAAAGTATTGGAGCAACAAAAACCAGATGAAAACTTATCTCCTCTCTCTCTCTCTCTCTCTCTCCCACACACACACACTCACACTCTGTCCCTCTCCCTTAAAAAAAAAAAAAAAGAATGATTGTAGTGGATATAGAACAAAGAAGGAAACCATAATTTGGTTAGGTTAAAAAAGGAAGGTACTATTTAAATACAGCCTAAATTTATAGCTGTATACCGGCACAAAGATTAAAATGACTCCATTTTAGGGTTGTGTTTTCAGTTTTGCCATTGCTTTATGGCTTGCATATGGGTCTTAAATTTTCAAGTGTCTGGTTAAAATGCTTGCTCAAAAAATGTGTATATAAATTTTGTGTATTTCATTCATATCTTTATATATTGTGCAAATGTTGAAGTAAGTACTTTTAGCAAGTGTTGTTTTTAAGGAATTCAACCTTGAGGTGACTTTAATTTCCTCGTACATTTGGGAAATTATGACTTAAATATGTATTGGGTTTGTTTAAGGAATATATTATCTCTCTCTTTTAAACTTGTGTATGAAATTTAAGGGCTCCTTTTTGGGATATTTGTGTGAAAATTAAAATTAAAATAAGAAAACTTTGTTTAATGATGAACATTGTTATCATATGCTTCCTCTTCTAATTAGAGCCAGGTTATCTTTCTTCTACTTTTGTGAAATTATAATATCGGTGCATTTAATTTACATTATATTTCTTTAATGTTCCTTTAAAGTTGAAGGTCATCTTTATTTTCTCCTACATATTTTAAATTTATGCTATTTTCTTTATTTGTCTTAGTTTTCACTTTCTGTATTATGCAAGGACTTTGTACAGTGATTTCTTGAGTGATTTTCATTATTTTTTTTCTTGTCAGATGAGAGTAGTAGTATTTTTGACTTAAAATACCTGCTGTTTATGGGGTATTTCTTTTTGCTGGAACTGCTTACTTACTTTGTTACATTCTTAAATTCTTATTGTTTAAAAATTTTTTTTACTCCTTTCAATCTCTTACTGAGAATGTTAATCAAGAACTTTGCTTTCCAAATACAAAGTAATGATAAGGAATTGGAACTGTTAATTACCTTGATTTGGTCAGTATATATTATATACATGTATTGAAATATCACATTGTACCCTATAAATATGTACAACACTGCATTAATAAAAAATTTGAGAAGAGAAATTTTACCTACCATGATTGATCATTACTTACTGTATGCATGTATTGAATTATATGTGCCCCATAAATTTGTAACATTAAAAATAATGAAAAGGAATATTTCTCCCATTTTTATGTGAAGAATTATATCCCTTAGACATTTATTTGATAGTATTTGTTATATAAGCTGTTCATTTTTTTCACTGATTTATATTTCATAAGTATGAAAAGAATATTGTTCATATTAAATTAGTAATATTGGCAATGGACATTTAGATTCTTTACATTTTTTTCTTAACTGTGTGATGGTATTTTGGGAAATGTGTTGATTTAGACTTCCATGTATAGTGGGTCAGTTAAATTTTTCCTTTTGTAATAACTTATTCCAACTCCTGTTCTCCTGCCCTATTCTTTTGCTTGCTCCTCAGTACATTCTTTTAAGCCATGCTTCAAAAGTGTAAAGACTTGAAAAAATCACATAAGAAATGATTGCAACTTTAATAATTTCAGGTCAACTTCATATTTGATGGTATGAATTCATATTGTAAATTTAAAATGTTGTTGCTTTATGACTTCTTTTTATTGAAAAGTAAATGTTAATGACTTCTTTTTAAACAGATAAAAAGTTTGGAGTGAAAGCTAGAATAAATGGGGCTCTGAATATAACTCTGAGTTTGGTCAAACAGAATTTGCAGAATCAGCGCCTGGTTCTACCTTGTCTTCAGCTTTTACGAGTATATTCTGCCAATTGTGAGTATTTGAGTGATCTGGTTTATTCAGTGTTGTGAAGTTTATGCAAAATGAAAAATTTAAACTATTTTAATTCTGTAAACCTCTCAATTTCATGGAAAAGGAATGATTTAATATGGCTTGTTGCAGCCCTTAAGTCCAATTCAACGAAAGTGATGTGGGGTAAGAAAGAGAGTTGACAAATCTTGAGAATTCTCAACCATTCCTCTAATTTGTAAAGGACTAGAGTGAGGGGGATGAATAGGCTGCCTGTGGGAATAATTGTGGACAAATACAAGGGTATTGCAGCTTGATAAACTAATATACCTCTTAGGATTTTCACAGATAAGAAGAAAGCTGAGAAGGAAAGCTGGGTTCAGCTATCTTGAATAATCAGTAGGGAAGTGGCAGAACAGAACAATAATACAGGAGTCTCTGGGAAAGATGGTGACACAGAGAGATGTCTCAGATAAAATGTTCCCCCAAATACATGTGCTCACTTAGCCATACATGCATTTCCTTTTTATTTTCTGATTATGAAATTGAAGTGGTTAATGAGAGAACCTAAAATTCAAATTTTAGAATGTTATGGCAGAATATCATGGCAAAATAATGAAGCACTAGATATGTGTATGTGTATGTGATGCATAAACTTATATATGCATTAAGTGTGTCTATATGTTTATATTCTATACTTTGACAATATGTGCTTAAAGGAAAATAGCTTTGAACACTTAGGCAAGGAACACCTATATGATTAGAAAGAATATAAGGAAATGAATGAATAGATATCTAATCAGAGAAGTTAAGATCAGAGAAACAGTGAGAGTAGAGGAATGAAATAGTAAAGGAAATAGTGTAAGACATATATTAGAAAACAGAAAAATAGCTGATTTAAAAATAAAAACTGAATTGGATTAAAAATAAAACATAAACCACCACCAAATATAGTCAAGGAAATAGGAAGACAGCACAGCTATAAAATTAGAAGGGATAGTGAAGTAAAAAAAAAAAAAAAGGAAATTAATATTATATTTTAAAATATTTTTAAGAGGTTTTTAAAATTTTTTTTTAGGAGAGATGGACAGTGAGAGAGAGAAGAGAGAGAGAGACAGAAAGAATCAGTTCTACTTAGTCTTTCATGTGGCCTTTGTTGCTCTGAGACTTCATTGTGTATGTGGTGCTGGGGCTTGAACTTGCGTACTCACATGTGCTAGGCAAGTGCCATAACCGCTGAGCCACTGCTCCAGCCCAAATTAATATTATTTTAGAAAACATTAGGAGCTACATTTTTGGGGCATTTTATTGAATTAGCCACTAGAAGACTAGCAAATAGTTTATCTAAAATTAAAAAAAAATAATATCTGTTCAGAATTTAAAATGTTGGGTGCAATTTCCCTGTTAGGTAAATTTTGTTTGCATATTCTGTGTGAAATACCAAAATTGTTTCTATTTTTTCCCTACTATAGTTGCTTCCATTAAGGTCCTCTTTTTATCTCACGTAGACCACAGTATCCTAATATATCTCTTAAAACCGTTTTCTCTAGAGTGTTATGAGTTCTGGCGGTTTATTCAACATGTATATCTGATTTCTTATTCCTTTTGGGTAATTCCCTATAGCTGAGAGAATTAATAACTTCTAGGACTCTTCTTAATTTGTTTCTTACTTTGTTTTCTCACCTCATCTTCCCATTTGTGTGTGTGTGTGTATGTAAGTATGTATATGTATGAGAGATTGAGGGACAATGAGAAAGAGGAGAGAGACAGAGATAATTTTTATTTGGTTTTTCATGTGGCTTTCGTTGCTCCCACACTTTTTTTGAGTATATGATGCTGGGGTACGAACCTGTGTACTCGCACTTGCCAGGCAGGTGCTGTAACCACTGAGCCACCACTTTAGCCCCTCATTTGTAGATTTTTGATACTATGATTTAACAACAAGTAATTGCTCCTACCCATTGTCTCAGGTCCATTGTTCATGTTATTCCTGCCTCCAGGGATATTCCAGAATTGTATCTATGCCTTAACTCTTAACACTCATCCTAGTTAATACTTACTCATGTTTAAAGACTGTGTCCAGGCAACATTTTCTCCAGAAACACATCTGTCTCATTCTGAATTAGGGACTCCTCAGTGGTATAACCCAAATAGCATGTAAGTCTTAATCTATTTAGAAAGTAATTTAGTAGTTACTAGTTTATGGTTTCCCTCATTATCTGTACACTATGTTTTCTAAAAACAGAGACTATTTATTGTTGTCTCTCAATCCCCATGTTCAGCAGATTGATTAAAGAAACAAATGGAGCAACTGGAGTGTTTTCTTTTTATAATAATATTTTTTGAGGGTATGCAACTTGTTTCAGAATTTTCTTATAACTTCCCATAAAAACAAAGAAAATAAAATTATCCCTTAAGTGGAGTTAAAGTGACTCAGATTGCCTTGAGTTCACATTTATTGAACACTTTGTATATAGTTTTGGCTGCATGTCACTAAGTTTACGTATTTTCAGTTACTAAAATTTTAAAATCATTTTGCATCCTTTTCTCCCCCTCTCAGCTGTGAATTCAGTATCCTTAGGGAAAAATGGAGTTGTGGAACTGATGTTTAAAATCATTGGACCATTTAGTAAGAAGAATTCAGGTCTTATGAAGTGAGTAAATATTTTAAATGTAAATAGAGGTATATCCTTTGTTATTCTGGGCCTCTTTGGTTTGATCTGTACAATGAGCAGGTTGAATTAAGTTTTAATGTTTATAGAAATTTAGACTTTGAACAGTCTTAGTTTCTATAAGAGGAAATATCATTTATGGAGTATCATTCATTCAGAAACATTTATTGAGTGCCTACTATATTCCTCACCCAATTTGTAATCTTTTAATGACTAGTTCCTTCATTCTCATGATTGTAACATTTCTTAAATTTATGTATTTCTATTTTTTTCTTTTTTGTCTTTTTTGTGATATGTATTTTAAGATATATTTTATTTATGTGTATTTTCATTAAGTCATCCTTTTAACCTCAACAAATGAAAGCAATTTGCAGTTATTAGTTTATATTAAGTATTTTCCTAAGCCTAGAGGTCATTCTTTAAAAATTTTTTTATTATAGAATTTTCAAACATACATAACAGAGTTTATACTATATTATGCTAGACTAATTAAATTATTAATTATGTTAATTATTTATTTAGCAGTTATCAACATTCAACCATTTTGTTTCATTTATTTCCTCTCCACAATTTTGTTTGTTTTTCCAGGATTTTAAGCAAATCCTAGATATTTTCTCTGGGATAATTTTCTCTGATTATTATCATTTTTCTCCTGAATGTGTCAGTGTATATAACATTATTAAAGACAGACTTAAAAATAGCCACAATACTACAGTGTCCAACAAAATTATTAATTCTTTAATACAATCTAAAATCTAGTCTGTGTTCTACAGTTGTATCAAAAATTGCCCTTTTACAGTTCATTTGTTGGAATCAGAATCCAAACAAGATATGCAGTTTATTCTTTATTATATTTAGTAAGCTTCCAAGTCTACACAAAATTAGAGATAATGATATAATGAACTGTGCAAGCAGCTATCACCTAATTTCCACAGTAATTAATAACCTGCCCTTTTTTCCCCTTCTTTCTCAGTCTATTTTTTTCTGGATTATTTTAAAGTAAATAGCCACCATTACATTTTATCTGTAAATTGTTTAGTATGATATCTGAGTGTAACAAAATTAGTAATATTTCCTTAGTACCATCTCTTATTTTCTGATTATCTAAGGTATGCCCCTTTTTAAAGTTGTCTTGTTCAGATCAGGGTCCAAACACGGTCTGTACATTCTGTTTGATTGACATGCCTCAATCTTTTAAAATCATTAAAAGTCCCCCCGTTTTTTTGGTTCTGTTTTATTTGTTGAAGGACCTGTGTGATACGTCTTTAGACTGTTGTACATTCTTGATAGGGTGACTATACGGGGGTCATTTAGCAAACAGGTGTGTTTCTTACATTTTCTGTATATTGATAGGGCTAGTGACTTGATCATATTTGCTTTGATTTTAATAAAAATGATTAAGAGGTGATGCTGGGTACTTTGTTTTGCATCATGTAAGGTAATGAGTTGGGGAATCCATTCATTAGAATGTTCCTATATATTCATCACTTAATGATTTAGCATTTATTCTTTGTATTGCCTGGATCTGTTATTTTATTAGGGGTTGCAAAATAAAGACTTTATTAAGTAATTTCTCATTTTTTTCTATATTTATTAATTGAATCTTTTATAAAGAAGGACCTCTCCATGTAAATAATTTGGTTAACTTCTATTCTAAAACAAGATTTAGGACATTTCCTGTTTTTTTTTTCTTTTTTCTTTTTCTTTTTAAAGAGAGAGAGAAGGACAGTGAGAGAGAAAGAATCCATTTTATTTAGTTTTTCATTTGGCTTTCATTGCTCAGATACTTCACTGCGTACATGGTGCTGGGGTTCAAACCCGAGTCTTTGCACATGTGAGGCATGTGCCATAACCATGGAGCTACTGTTCCAGCCCCTTCATCCTTTCATAATAAAGATCAATATATTTTAAAATATTTTGGGACCTTACTTGCACATATAATTACAAATTAAGTATTATTTGGTGGGGTAACTCAACATTACTTAGGCAAAGATTATACACAGTCCTGGAATATGTGATAAATCCAACAAGACAAACTGTTTATATCACAGCTACTAATGCCAATTTAGGGTCAGCATACTGTAGAGGATTAGAGCAGGCTCTGAAGGTTTGCAGATCTCAATTTGCATATTGATATGTGACTTACTAGCCCCTGAAGTAAGTTTTGTATCCTATTAATATCCCCCTTTCCTGTCTGTAAAGTGGTAACAATATTAGGGCCTTCATTATAAGGTGATTAGGATTTAATGAGATGATTCTGATAACTATCATAATGCCTTTATTAATGTAATATGGTTTAGATAAGCAATGTAATAATTTGAGTGAGAATGATTCCTAGCTAATCCTAAATAAACATGTATATCAGTATGTTTGTATGTATGTGTGTATGGTGGTGGTGCAGGGAATTGAACCCTGGGCCCCATACATGCCAGGCAAGCACTCTACCTATCACTGAGCTACAGCCTAGGCCTCATTTAATTTATATATCATATCTTCCCTAATCTGTAAAGAACTTCATTTTAAAAAGAAAAACTAAATTTTAACTTTATTTTTCTTTAAAAGAATAAACAATTTAGTGACCAAATAGCTCTGTCTTGATCTCTTGTCATTTTTTAAAAATATTTTTTATTGAGTTTTTCACATGGCTTTCATTGCTCCAACACTTAGTTGTGTACATGGGTGCTGGGGTTTGACTTGCGCATGCCAGGCAAGCACTGTAACCACCGAGCCACCACTCCAGCCCTTCTCTTGTCATTTTTAATAATTTAAGTGGAAACCCCCCCCCCCCCCCCCCAATTAACTAAGAAAACCCAGGCATTTGGAACTCTTTGTTGTGGTTCTTTCTGTCCTTAAACAGTGCACCATCTTCAGGGAAAGAAGATTAAGGGAAATTTATATTGGAAGGATGAGGCTTTCCTTTCTTTTCCAATTTTAGTTTTAGATTTAAAGCTGTTAATAAAAAAGGAAGCGATTGAGGAAGCTATTGTAATGGTGTCTCCTTGAGTTTCTCTGTGTTGGTGGTCGTTGCAAGGACTGAACCTTAAAAAAAGAAAAAACAGATTAACTCGAGTGCCTGTGCTTAAATGAGTAAGCCACAGACTACTTTTTAAAAATTATTGATTGTGCTGTTCTTGGCCAGAAAGGCTTGGAAAATTTATACTTGGGGAAGCATAAATTATTGATACTGAGAAATTTTAATCAATTTAACATAACACATTTCAATAAATCAAGTATTTTAAAATTCTTTGGTAACTTATAAATTCATGTTGGCTTATAGATGTCAGAATTTCAGAACTTTTTTTGTATTGAAGTTCAGTACTTTTTGGTAAAATATTTAAAGATGAATTTGCCCCAAGCTTCATAATTTCTTTTATCTAATGTAACAATAGAATAAACTCAATGGGCTCTAGAGTCAGAAAAAAACTGGTCGTGTTTCAACTTTTCAGTGTTGAAGAATAAACATCAAAAAATATCATGCTATAAAAATATTTTAAAATTAGAAGCTGTCAGACACTTACATTTGGTTCAAGAATGTTGTAAGAAACTGTCAGCCAGGAGAAAGACTTTCTGAAAGTAATATTTTTATTATTTTGAATAAAGACTCAGCTATAGATGGGAGAATCCTGTGAGTTCATTGCAAGTAATTGCATCCAATATATTATTTTAGTTTCCTAGGACTGTTGTATCAGAGTACCAAAGACTTGGTATTTTAAAATAACAGAAATTTGTTGCCTCACAGTTTTAGAGGCTAAAAGTTCAAAGTCAGCTTCGAGAAGGGTCATGCTCCCTTTGAAACCTATATGGAAGAACCCATCCTAATTTATTTCTAGTTTTCTTTTTCTCTTTCTTTTTGTTGTGGTACTGGAGATACAACTAAGGGGTTCTCTGGTACTGAGCTACCCGCCTCGACCCTTTTTACTTTATTTTGAGACAGCGAGTAAGTTGCCCTGGCTGGCCTCAAACTTGAAATCCTCAGTCTCCTGAATGGGTGCGATCACAGGTGTACAATACCACTCCAAGCTCTACTTTGTGATGGCTTGCAGGTGATCTTTGGCATTCCTAGTAGGCAGCTGCAGCATTTCACTTTCTGCCTTCTTCATCACATGGTGATGCATCTGTTTTCTCATTGTCTTCTCTTTTATTAGGACAGCACTCATGTTGTATTAAGGGCCCACTTTGCAGTGTGACCTCATCTTAACTGATTCAATCTCTAGTGATGGTGTTTTCAATAAGGTTACATTCTGACATCCTGGGGGTTAAGACTTCAACATATGTTTTGTGGAGGCACATATTCCACTCATAGCAGTGATTAATAATTAGTTAAGGGGTTGGGGATTTAGCTCAGTGGCAGAGCGCTTGCCTAGCACAAGCAAGGCCCTGAGTTTGGTCCTCAGCCCTGAAAAAAAGAAGAAGAAGAAGATTTAAAAAAAAAAACCAATTAGTTAGTTCTTTATACTTAATGGTAGGTATGTTTTCTGATCTTTCATTGTTGTTTTGTTAGCTGTCTTCACTCTACATAGTTACCTAAAATGTCTCTCTCAAACCTCAACTAATATATACAAGTTGATGTTTTAGGTGGATCATGGTAGTCTGTATAGTAAAACAGTTGGTAAAGAGACTGCTTATACTGAATGGCAAGAAATACACAGTGGAATCTGTTACTTATTGTAGAGAACACACATGCAATTCAGTGCATCTTGAGACTTTTAAAATATGATTAATCAGCAGACTGTTTAGTGCTTTTGAAGTAAATATTTTGTCTCAGCTTTCTTGCCACTTCTTAAATAAAAGGGATTTATAAAAAGGGGATTTATAATATATATCAATTAAATAATGCCATAGGAAGAGAGATTTACTTAAGTCTCATAATAGACCTCATTATTGAAAATATCTCTCCTACATATAATACATTATACATATTTATACTGTACAATTGATAAGAATTGATATGTGCAGGGTCAACTAAGTCTTTAAACTCAGTAGGCAATGCTGAGGGCCCTTGATATTTTAGGGGCCCACAAAGATTATTTTCCTTTGAAGTCAAAAGAAAAAAGTGAACTTTCAAACAGAAAATGATTTAATCTTTTATTAACACATCTTTATATCAACACAGTTGTAAAATATAAATTAAAAAATATATAAATAATTTTTTGGAGGAAGGGCCCATGAAGACAAAGAAGTGACTAGAGCCTATGAAAATAGTTATGTGGTCTTGTATATATAACTAATCCTGGGAAGCTAATACCACAGTCAAAGATGTTCAAAATGATGAATATCCATTGCCCCCTAAAGCGTTATTATTCCTCTTGATAGTTCTTACCATGTACCCTCCTTTTTACCTGGGCAACCACACGATGTTTTTTGTCCTTATAGATTGATATCCATGTTCAGGAATTTGGTACAATCGAAGTCAGTTATACAAAATTGTACTTTTTTGGAGGGGGTTGGCTTCTTTTATGTGTCATAATTTAGATTTATTTATATTGTTAATATAACATTCCTTTTATTTATTTTTTTACTTTTTTATTTTTATTTTTTTTTAAAGAGAGGGAAAGAGAAAGAGAGAAACAACTTTATTTAGTTTTTCACATGGCTGTAGTTGCTCCAACACTTAGTTGTGTACGTGGTGCTGGGGTTTGAACCCGGGTCCTTGTGCTTGCCAGGCAAGCACTGAAACCACTGAGCCACCGCACTGAGCCACCGCTCCAGCCCCATAACATTCCTTTTATTCATTGTGTCGTGTTCACAGTTGTAGGGATATATTATAGTTTATTCATTTGATAGTAGACATTTGATAGACATTTGAGTTTTTCAAGTTTTTGACTTATAAATAAAACAATTGTGACTGTTTATGTATAAGACTTTGTATGGCCATCTGTTTTAATTCTGTTGGGTAGATTCATAGAAGTAGAGTGTCTTGATCAAATGGTAGCTGTTTTTCCTTAATGAACATGTTAAATCCTTCCCCTAGTTATTGGAACACATGGAGTGCAGGATAGTAATTATTTTGATGTTTTTGCACATTTATATTCATTCTAGGATTTTTTTCTTTATTATGGATTTTAATTCCTTGCTTTTTGTATGCCTGATCATTTTGAAAGGAGGCCAGACATTGTGAATTTCTCTTTTCTGAATCCTGGATATTTTTGTTTCTGTAAATGTTATTCAAATTTGTTCTCAGATGCAGTTAAGTTTTACGGGAAGAGTTTGATCTTTTGAAGTCTTTTTAGATTTGTTATGTGGGAAGAGAGCACTATTGAGTCTAGGATTGATTATTTTTCACTAGTGAGGCAAACTCCCAAGTCTTTTACCACATTACCACATACCCCACAAATTGAGGGCTTGCAGTCTGGTTGTGGGAACACTGACCGTTCCAAGCCCTGTTGAATATTAGACACGGTTCTCCAGTCTTTTATTGTCTAGTAATAAATATAGGGAAAAATTGACTACTTTGATAATAAGATGCTAGTCTAAGGACCAAAAACTTCTAAAGTTCTAAGGTCTTATTCTGATTATTTCTTTTTTCCCCACATTATTTATTGATGAATTATAGTTGTACGTAGTAGGATTTGTTGTGACATATTCATTCATACATATACATGATATAGCAATATAATTTGGCCAATATCCCTCCCAGGCACGTCCCTCCATTCCTCACCTCCTCCCACTCCCTGGTCCTTTTCCTCTACTGATCTCCTTTTGATTTTTTTTTTTTTTGACTTTTCAAGTTTTTATTGGTTGTGTGGGAATTATTGAGTATCTTAAGGATGGAAAACATACTTATTTTATCACCCTTTTCCCCTCCCATGTTTCCTGTTCTCTCCTCTTTCCTCTACTCTACTAGACTTCCTTTAGCTCATCTATTAATTTGTATTTGAATGGTTCTTTATTTAATCTTTTCCTTTCCTCCCCTTTTCCTTTATTGTACACATTTGACCTTTGAGTTTCTGTTTGGCTAATTTCACTTAGCATGACTTTTTTTTAAAAAAAAAGTCGTCTCTCAGATGAGATGGTAGGTCTTGTTCCTGTTATTCTATCTTGTGTGGAAGTTGTCTTTTTAAAAAAATTATAATTAACAACACATATTAATTATATGAATTAATGAAATTCATGGTAGTATTTCTGTATATGCATAAATGATGCATTGATCATGTCCATTCACTCTTCCTTGGGACCCCTTCCCTGTTTCTAGTAATTCTTCTATCTCTTTTCTATTTTGGGGTTGTCTTCTTTCTCTCTTTATCTTTGTTTCCACATAGAAGAAAAAACATACAATACTTGCGTTTGTTTGGCTTATTTTGCCAAACAGAATATTCTGATTCCTTCTATTTTTCTGCAAATGATAGGACTTCATTCTTCTTTATGGTTGTATAATACACCATTTTGTATATATACCATGTTTTCTTTGTTCGTTCATCTGTTGATATGCACCTTGGTTCTATATCTCAGCTATTGTAAATAGTGCTTCAATAAATGTGGGCATGCAAGAATCTCTTTTGTATGCTGACCTTATTTCTGTTTAGATGAAATACCCAGGAGTGTTATAGCTGGATCATATGGTAGTTTTTCTTTTTTTTAAATGAATCTGCATACTATTTTCTTTGGTGGCAGTAATAATTTAATTCCCAACATTGTATAAGGTTTCCCATTTTTATACATTTTTGCTAGATTTTTTTTGATCATAGCCTCTCTAACTGGGGTGAGATGGAATCTCATTATAGTTTTGATTTGCATTTTCCTTTTGGCTAATGATATTGAGCATTTTGTCTTACATTTATTAGCCATCTGTATATTTATTCTTTGAGAAGTTTCTTTTCGGATTGCCAAGTTTTTTATTGGATTGCTTGTTTTTTTGTTAATTTTTTGCATTCTTTATGATTCTGTATATTAATCCTTTGTCAGATGAATAACAGGCAAAGTTTTTCTCCCAGTCTGTAGGTTGTCTTTTTACTCCATTGACTGTTTCTTTTGCTGTGTAGAAGCTTTTTTATTTTCTGGAATCCTATTTGTCAGTTCTTTTGTTTCCTGTGTTTTTGGCGTTGTAATCAGGAAATCATTGCTTGTGCCAGTATCTTGAATTGTTTTCTCTATATTTTCTTCTAGTAGTTTCAGAGTTTTAGGTCCTACATGAAAGTCTTTGATCTGCTTTGAGTTGATTTTTGTACAGAGTGAGAGAGAGGGCTCTAGTCTTTTTCATGTGGATATCCAGTTTTCCAGCATCATTGATGAGGCTGTCCTTTCTTCAGTACTCTATATCTTTGACACTTTTGACAAGAATCATTTGTGTAACAGTCCCCAAAAACCAAAGGTCAGATGGTTTCTCTGATATGTGGAAGCTAATCCAAACTAAGGTAGTAGAGAGAGAAGGCTAGAAGTAAGATCAGTGGAGGAGACAAAGGGGAATGAAGGGAAGAGAAGAAGTTTGGGATAAGGAAAGATAGTGGAATGAATCTCACATAACATTCCTGTGTACATATATAATTATGTACCACGGTGAGTCTCACCGTTGTGTACATCCAAAAGAAACTAATTTTAAAAAATAACCATGTATAGGGGCTGGAGTGGTCGCTTGGCAGGTATGGCGCTTGCCCGGCATGCGCAGGTATGCGAGTTCAAACCCTAGCACCATGTACACAATGGAGCCTCGAAGCAACGAAGGCCACATGAAAAACTAAATAAAAAATTGATTGTCTTTCTCTCACTGTCCCTCTCTCTTAAAAAAATAACTATGAATAAATGGCAGAAAGATCAGTTGAGGAGAGGGAAGAGAAGCAGGGAGTGGGGCAAGGGGAAGGAGAGGTACTAGAGAGGGAATTAGAACAACTTACATTCCATGTTTTTATAATTATGTAAAAATGGAGTCTGTTGTCTTTTATAAACTTAAAAGAACCAAAAAAAGACTTGAATCAGTCGGCTAAAGATGTGTGGATTTATTTCTGTGCCCTCTGTTCTGTTCTGTTGGTTTGTGGTTCTGTTTTTATGCCAGTTTTGTTACAATGGTTCCATAGTATGCCTTGAAACCAGTTTTTCCCCGTTCACTATGATGTTGGAGAGTGGGATATTGAGTCCCTGTAGTTGTATTGAGGCTGGTCTCTCCCTCTCTGTATATAGTGTTTGTTTTTTAAAATTGAGTGCTCGTATATTCAGTATATATAGATTATAGTTTTATCTCATCACATTTATAGACTTTATTTCCTATGTGGTCTGTCCAGTGATTATGAAATTCTAATACATGAAAAAAATCCTTATCTCATTCCTCACATTAGTGGGGCTTCTCAGCTATGTGATTTTTTTTTTCCTGATGCATAAAGAGATTTCTTCTCAGAGAAAAATTCCCTACGCATGGAACACTTTGAGATCATTTTCCTATTTGGTATCATGATTTAGAGGAGAAAATTTCTTTGTAACTATGATAGTTATAGGATTGCTACTTCATAATTTCTTATTTGATCATTTTGGTAGTCAATCTCTTGCTTTAATGAGTAAGTTTAAGGTCAGTCTAAGCTTTTGTTGCCTGATATTCTGCAGAAGATTTCTTCATTGATAATGTTCTTCATTCATTGTTGTTATTGATTGTAAAGTGTCATTTGCTTGCACATAAATTCCATAACTCGATTTTCTTCTAGATTTTCATTTGTGTACATTCCAAGGGGCTACCAAGGTACAAACCTTTGTATTTTTAAGTCCCTGGGATTTTCCTTTATTAGAATAATCTTGTACTTCTCACTTCTAGAGAAAGGACTGTAGTGTGTCCCCAGGGTTAGATCGTGCTGGTTGGTCATGAATCCCCACAGACTCCCCTTGAAAAGTCAGAATGTCATTCTGCCTCCTGCACAGCAGACAGGAAGTCTTCATAGCAAACAGGCTCTTTGGTTTCAGGTATGGCAAGGTGTGCTTCTGGGAATTCCTCACAAGGGTAGCATGCCTGTCTTCATTTTTGATCTTGAGGAAGCAGCTCTCTTATCTTCCAAAGGGATGTGTCTCTTGGATTTGCAGGTCACAGTAACAGGAGTCAAACCCCACAAGATTCCAGAAGAAGAGGCAGATGGCAGGGCCCAGAGTGGCTGCAGTGCTACAGAAGCCTTAGGACCCTGGGTGAGAGCCTATCCCTTATGCAATGGAGGTGACAAGTGGCATCAGCCTTCTGTGCTGGGTAATGAGTCTTCCTCATCACCTGAGTAGGACGCTCAGTGGACTCTGCCAGGACAGAATATTCTTTCTCAGTGGCTTGGCCTGGCCTGGTAGGGCCACAGCCTAGCCATCCCTGATTGCTGCTGCTCTGCTTGTGGGCCCTGGGCCCTTACTGTGGCCACCAGGAAGACCATGCAGATCTGGGAAGCTGTCTAAAGGACCACAGGTGAGGTGGAGTCCAGTCCTGCTCACCTCATGGGCCAGGTTGCCTTCTTAAAGGGAGAGCTTTCTGATTTTGTAATTCCTTTATCAGTAAATGCCTTACATTATTCATTTTTCATACCATTGAATTTTTATTTGACTCTAGGCATGTTATTTTAAAGTCTTTATTTTCCATATTCATAAAACATGCCAATTCTGTAGACTAGGACTATTTGAAGAATTAAAGTAGAAAACTTATATAAAGCACCTACAACACTCTCTGGCATTTGTCAGATCTTGCTGAACAATAGTTTTCCTTTCTATTTTAGTTTTTACAAATAATAGTTTTATTTGGAAGATCCATTTAGTTCTGTGTTTAATTTTGACCAATTTTAAGATCACTGTCCTGTCAGTTTTACATTGTTTTGTGCATTTTTTTTTTTAAAGAGAGAGAGTTAATTTTTTATTTTTTCCATCTGGTTTTTGTTTTTTCTCCACTTCATTGTGAATGTGGTGTTGGGGGTAGAACCTGGGTCCTTGCGCATGCCAGGTAAGCACTCTGCTGCTGAGCCATCTCTCCAGCCCCTCTTTTTGGTGCAATTTTTTGTACAGCTGTGAAAGTATGACAGCTCTGTATTGATGATTCATTCAATCCAGTGAAAATTCAGTATATAATTTCATAATGTTCATTTACATTACCAAAATTTTATATTGTTTTCTGAAAATTATAGGTATGAATTTATGATATTTTAAAAAGTATGTACTTTGCTTTTACTCTGTGGATTATGAATTAAGGTTCATGATTGTTTTATTTGTGTCAAACCAAGGTGTAACTATTAAAACTTCCTCTTACTGGTATTTTGTTGAGTACATACTTTGTGCATAGTCATGGATGATTGTTTCAGGTTTTATTATGAACTAATATCATCTTAAATCTTCTCATTAGTTATACTCTTTTTCTTTTTCTACATCTGGTCATGCTACCTCTACCACTAATGTATGCAACTTTTACTTTGCCTTGTTTTTGGTTTTAATTTCTTGAGTAGTTTTTCCATAGGTGTGAACATTTATTATATTATGTAGATTGTAAAATTATCTATTGAAGATATAAGCTTGTTTTTAAATTTTATACCATGAAGAACTTGTACTGTGGGTGTCTAGTAGGCATTCAACAAATGCTTAATTATGAGTGAAATGTTTTGTTAAGTTTGATAGCAAACATTTTTAATATAAATTAACTATAGTTGTTGACTTCTAAGAGGTACTTATATTTTTAAAGTGCTTGAAATTGTCATTTTTCAGTAACTCATTTTTAAAAAACAACTTGAATTACAGGTTTTCCACAGTGATATGTATTTTTATAGCTGATTAGTGGCAGCTGATTTCACTGTGAGTATTTATGTTCAAGAATATATATATATATATTCCATTTTTAGGACTGTTCCTTTTTTCTTTAAGGGGATGTAAGAGATTTTGAGATACCCATTACTTTCTTTGGTGCCTCATGGCTGACAGATATTAAGGGCTCATTCTTTTTTTCCCCAAGTTTCAAGTTCCAAAATGTTTTACACTTATCACCTAAAATATGAGGATTGTAGCTTGATAGAACTGAAATACTTTAATGTCAGAAAGTTAAGAAAGTATCTATAGAATTTTGTGGTTATGAAATTAATCTGTTAAAACTTGTTTTTGTTTTAATGTCTTTATATATAAGCCAGGGCCAATGATTCTTGATATTATGATTCCTTTGTGAATTTTCTGAGAATCAAATACAGGTACAATAATAGATATCATTCATCTGATTTCTGACATAAAGACTTAGACAGTGTTAATTTTTTTCTTTTTCTTTCTTAAAAGTTTTTTGATACTTTTGCTATTTCAGCCTTCTTCATATCTAATTTTAAGTTTAAAGGAAAGATGCATACAGAAAAATACCATATGTAATTGACACTCTTAACAAGAAATAAATTTGGAATAGATAATAGAATTATCTGACAAGATTGTATGAATTTACTATTGTAGATTAATTTTACTAGTTTTGTTGTTGTTTGTGTTTTCTTGTTGTGTTGACAGGGTTGCTTTAGACACTCTTGCTGCATTGCTAAAATCAAGTAAGTTTTTAAATACTAGAAATACTAGATACTTTTTTCCTGAGCTTTCTATTTACTATGTTAAACTGGAAATGTAGATTTAGTTTACAGTTTTAAAGCTGGTTTTTAGTATTCTAATGTTGAAGTTGATTTTACTTCTAGTTGATATAATTCCATGTGTTTACTGAGCTATAATTTATTCAGTACATTTATGCAATTTATTGAAGCACATTGATTTCCTGTATTTAAGGTATTTATATAAACATGAAGCTGTATTAGTGGAGAAAAATAAGTAAATATCATATAAGTATCATTTTTAAAAGTAAAAATAATGAGAACTTTCACTGTAAGAAATATTGAACAACTATTCTCGGTATATTACATATGATTCTAAATTAGAACCTTTTATTAGAAATTTTATTTCTACCATAAATTCACATAGGTAGCATTTAAAAAGGTGACTTTATGTAAATTTACAGTCTAATAAATTCATTTACAAAATAAAGTACTTTATCATCACGAATAATCCACTGGAGTAGCTGTGTCTTATGATGCTTTTGGAGAATAATTAGCTACACTTGTAGTTTTTTTTCCCCTGACTCCAAGATATTCAGTGTATTTATTTTAAATTTCATTCCTGGGGCTGGGGATATAGTTCAGTGGTAGAGCACTTGGTTGGCATGCACAAGGCCCCAGTTCACCAAAAAAAAAAAAAAAAAAAAAATCCCCCATTGTTAGTCTGGTGGATGATTGATTGATTAAATTAACATTTTAGTCTTAGCGTTTGATGTGTTGATGGCTTTCACATTCCCCCTCCTCTAAGACAGACGTTTATTCTTAAATCTTTCAAGGGTGAGACTTATGTGCCCTTAATTCTGAATTGTTAGAATTGTTTTTTTTGAATAGTTGCAGATGATTAATTATAATTTGATATTTGGTAATGTTTTGTTAAATTTCAGAAATTACTTTAGTATTATACACTGCAGTTTCACTTAACAATTTTACTCTTGAAATGAAATACATGATCTGTGATATGATAAACTTTAGACCAAGATCACATACATGGATTAACTTTAATAGGCATTTGTAGCCTTACTTTGTTGTCTCAGACTGTATAAAGAGTAAGTGATTTGAAGTGGATTAGAATAGCTGTTAAAAAGTTTATTAAAGCTTACTAATTTTCAGAATCTTTGATGATAAGGTTATGAATTCTGAATCAGTGAAAACTAAAACTCCCAGAAGTTTCAAGTATTTTGTAGAAATCAGTTAACCTAAGATGATCGAAATCTGGTTTCTTCCTTTTATACCCTCTCTTCTTTTTCAAAGAAGGATGCTGGGTAAACATCGAGATTTAAAAAAGTATGGACAAGTAGTTTAATATATTTTCAAATGATGCTTAACACTAAATAAGGTGAAATTTAATAATGCAAAATAGTATTTAGTGCACATTGCATTTATTTAAATAGACCATGGCATTTGGAGCATTTTTATCTATATTTTTTAAAATTCTTTTTTTTTTTTTTTGGGTGGAGAAGCATTTATTTACCTTAAAGGGATAAATTTGACTACTGAAATAAATGTGGGAGAGTATAAAGTAAAGAACATAAAGATAGGCAGCTCATTTACCATTGCTGGATTATAAATTATGTAATGCAGCCTAACAATAAACTTAAATTTTCTTTTAATTAGTGAAGAGTAGGAAACAGGCTGATAGGGAGTTATTTGCCCTGAACACATGAATAAAAATCCCAGTATGATCTGTTTTAATTTTGCTCATTGCAGATTGTAGGGAGCTCTTCATTTCGTTTAAGGGTCACTTCAGAATCTGTTTGAATTATAGCTAAGTTTCTTACTTGATCTTTCATAAAGAATTTCAGTATTTTCATGAAGCTCATTTAGGCTATTGGGAATTCTGGCAGATATTATAATAGTTGTAATCATCATAATACTCGGTTTCACAGCTAGTAAAGGCTTATGTATTTCAATTGGTATTAAAAAAGTGTATATTCATTTAAAATACACGAAATGTTTGTTGGTCAAAGCAGTTGAACTGAGTTTGTAAATAGCCACAGCCTTAGTCAACTAGCTGTTTTTAGATACAATAGAAGTTTAAAAATTTCCACATTTGAGAGCTCTCTTCCTGTGGTAAGTTTCTTTCTTCTCTAAAGTTAGAATATAGTTCAGAAATGGAATTAGTATGTTTATCTCAGTCTTTAGCACATTTGGAGCATACAATAATACTTTCAAGCAACTAAAATCATTGTCTTCTTATAGTCCATATCATGGACCAGGGGTCACTTTGAAGGTAAATTTGAGATTAAGAAGAGACCTAGGGTACTGGGGATTTAGCTCAGTGGTAGAGCTTGCCTAGCATGTACAAGGTTCTGGGTTCAATCCCCAGCACTGCAAAAAAGAAGGGGGAAAAAAAAAGAAATTAGAATTTCTTTGTATTAAACAACCTCAGTGGTTGGTATTTCTTATCTTGCAGGCTTTATAATCCACTCACCAAAGTAATACTGGGTGGCTCAGTGTATGATATAATTTCTTTGCTGCTGTCTTAGTTTACATGTATCCTAATTTTAAATATTAATACTTTAAAGATAATAAAATCAGGTCAGATTTTTGTGTTTATTTCTATTAATTATACTCTAACCAAGTTGATTATTTATAGAAAATCTTTAATGTAGTTCTCATTACATAAAAATTTTAATGCCTATAAGCACTATTTTCTAATTATATAATGCTTCTTACCTTTCATTTACTGAAAATTTGTATAAATACTTTTAACTTAGCATTGTTATGGTGTAAATATTTATATAATTGTGGGATAACTAGAACAGTTTCAATGGAAACAGTTTGTATAGGAACTATATTTTAATGGGATTAATTTCATTGGGAACACAGTTTGTGTTAGACGTTAACAAAAGTGTTAACAGCTTTTAACAAAATTATATTCACAACTAGTAAGTTAAAGGCTTATACATTCTATTTGGTTTCATGTCATTATATTCATAAGTTTTAAAATACATGAAGCTTTTGTTGGTTTAAAAAGATGTAGACCTAATTGTAATAAAGTGATTTTGATATTTAGAAACCATTACACAATATGTGGGTAGGAAAATTTCTGGAAAATGAAAAGCCATCTGGAACTTGTTATATTTTCTCAGAAAAAAATCATATTTAAATATGTAAGTTGCCTTTTGGGGAAACAAAAGGAATAATAAGAATTTATCACAGTATTGAGGTTATAATTTTAATTTGATTCATTCTAGCACTTTCTCTTGTCATTTAAAAAATACTCTTTCTCAATTTTCTTTTGTTAAAGAAACAAATGCCAGGAGAGCTGTAGACAGAGGATATGTCCAAGTGCTTTTAACCATTTATGTAGATTGGCACCGCCATGATAATCGGCATAGAAACATGCTCATTCGGAAAGGAATTTTACAGAGCTTAAAAAGTGTTACAAACATCAAGTTGGGAAGAAAAGCATTTATTGATGCCAATGGGATGAAAATTCTGTATAACACTTCACAAGTGAGTTATTTTCTTACTATTACTCTATGTACGTACTAATGAATTAATTTGTAAATACGCAGAAAGGTATTCATATGATATATGTTTTTTTAAATCTTAAAACCAAAATGCACAATCATTTCTCACATGTGACCTCAGTCTGAATTAGAGAAAGTACACATCTCTGCAAGGTGAGGTCCCCCCCCAAAAAAAAAAAAGATTAAAGGAAGTTGTATAAAGCCACCTACAGGGTAAGAAAGGATTCCATATAGCCATAATGTGTAGTCAGTTGTTCTTAGCTCAGTTTGTGTGAATCATGTACAGCTGGTTGGGCAGTACTGTTTGTAAGTATTGTGCTTGTTTTCCTGCTCCATAGAGCCTTTTTTGAATAGAGAAGGTATTTAAGAGAAACATGGAAATAGGAGTGCTAGGGAGTGCTAGTTCTGCCAGCCATCTTTAGCATTAAACATCACCCCCCATTTTGTCCTTTCCTTATTTTTCTTTTCTTTCTTTTTTTTTTTAAATTAGAACTTCATAGTTGAGTTCATCCCAACAAACCTCATGCATGCATGGAATTTGATTTCAGTTGATCCCCCTTTCCCTTCCCATCTTCCCTCCTTTCCTCTTCTCTCTCTTCTACTATACTAGACTTCCTTTTACTCTGTATTTACATTTGATTGTTTCTTTTTACTTATGCACATAGGTGAAGTTCTCTGTGGTATATTTATATATGCATATAACATGCTTTTTAAGAATTCATTCTGCATTGCCTCGCCTTTCTCATCTCTCCACTCTGCTTCTTGATCTTCTTTCTACATTACTGATCTTCCCTTTATCTTTATGATGTCCTATTCTTCCTTCCCCCTTCCTTTATTTTACTCTAGCTTCCACATATGAGAGAAAACATTTGACCTTTGGGTTTCTGAGTTTGACTTATTTCACTTAGCTTGATATTTTCTGTTTCCATCCATTTACTTGCAAATGCCACAATTTCATTCTTTTTTTTTTTTTTAAATGTCTGAGTATAGCTCCATTGCATATAAACCATAAATAAGATTTTTTCTAGCATCGGTAGAAGATTTTCAGGTATGGGGAATGGGAATATTGTAATGTGACCCTCTTGTTTTCAGAAGTTAATAACTGTTAGAAGTAGGCCTTTTGAAAATACCAGCTAGCTGCTAGGCATGGTGGTGCATGACTGTAATCCCAGGAACTCAGAGGTTGAGGCAGGAGTATCACAAGTTCAAAGCCAGCCCCAGCAACTTAGTGACATCCTCTCTCAAGAAAAAGGTGTTTGGGTGGGGGGAGGGTGAAATGGGAAGGGTGCTGGGTGCTGGAGTTGTGGTCTAGTGGTTAAGCATGACTGATACCAAAAAAAGAAAATACCAGCTAGGTATCTTGATTGTGCTTGCTTGGGTTTTACACATAATAAACCATTTTTATACATGACAATAGTTAAATGTCTGAACATATGCTTTATGTATACCTGTAGTATTTTTTTAGAGCAATCATAGATACATGTTTTTACTCTTCCTAATGCAATGATGGATATTTGATATATGTGGAAGAGTTAGGTGACTTAACATTTTTGAGCCTTAATTTCTCATTTGTTTTAACGAGTCAGATGTGAAAATGTATATTAAAAATTTTACAGTGTATCACAGTGCCATCTAAATGTCAATTGTCACTAATAATACTGTAATATGACATAATTTCAAGTCCCCATGCCTCGGGCTTCTCAAAAGTAGATACCATGGCAGCAAATCACTCTTAAATCTTTAAATTGGTATATTTAGACTATTCTTTTATAAACTGAATAGCGAATTTATGAGAGGCTCCATTGCATGAGAATGGGATGTAGTTCTGAGAAAGATTCAAGCAAATGCATGTTCTGTCATATTTATTACTTTTTAAATACTTTTCCTCCTTTCTTATAAATGTTCTTTTTCATTTTATTTCCTAGATTTGCTAAATATCCACTAAGTCACTTACATGTAGTACTATGGTGACTTTCAGTATCAAAAATGGTACTAATTTCTGTATAGTGGAGATGTTTAGGGAAAAGACCTACTAAATTTGCCCCATATGATGATCTTACTTGCAAACAGATATTTCTGAACATTAAAACTATTTTATAGTTTTCCTGTGTTGTAATATTGTTTTTTTGTGATGTTTGTCTCTAGAAAATTTTTACTGTATTTACTTTCTAAAAAGGTAATGTAAAATTGGTTCAGCAATTCACCAGAGAAACATTATCTTTTTTTGTTTTTTTTTTAAAATCAGGAATGTTTGGCAGTTAGGACTCTTGATCCTCTTGTCAATACCTCCAGTCTTATAATGAGGAAGTGTTTTCCCAAAAATCGCCTACCACTCCCAACGATTAAGAGTTCCTTCCATTTCCAGTTGCCAGTCATTCCTGTGACTGGACCTGTTGCACAGCTCTACAATTTACCACCTGAAGGTAGGAGTACAGGGTGACTGTTGTCTCTCACTGCAGTTGTGCAACTATTGATAGTTTTTCGTTACTTGTGTCCAATGTTTTGGAAAAGAATGTCTTAATGAGCCTGATAAACTGTCACATGTAGTTAATAAATATTCCTTTAAACATAAGAAATTGAAGTCTACTAATTTAGGGAAATAGCATAGAATATGTTATGTATA
This sequence comes from Aplodontia rufa, assembly GCA_004027875.1. Lineage (NCBI taxonomy): Eukaryota > Metazoa > Chordata > Mammalia > Rodentia > Aplodontiidae > Aplodontia > Aplodontia rufa. The sequence goes on from PVKS010017422.1 coordinate 38,101, forward strand.
TGTAAATGTCACTTGTGAGAAACTTTAAGCATCACATAGAAACAGTTGATAATTTATGTAAATTCTCAAAGTATAATAGAACATTAAATGTCATGATAATTATGTTTAAGTTTCTGTTTGTAGCTCTCTAGTGAACTTTTTTCTTTCTTTTTTTAAAGAGAGAGGTAGAGAGTAAGAGAAAGAGAGAATTAATTTTATTTATTTTTTCATCTGGTCTTTGATTCTCTGTCACTTAGTTGTGTATGTGGTGCTGGGGTTTGAACCTAGATCCTAGTACATGCCAGGCAAGCACTCCAATTGCTGAGCCATAGCTCCAGTCCCTGAACTTTTTTCTTAATTTAAAAAACAAAACAAAACAACAAAAGAATCCCAAGTCACCAAAATTGTTATGGTTTATGCTAAACAAAAACTTACACATAACTTTTCTGGAAAAAGGGGCTCATTTCTTTTAAAGGTTAACACATAAGGATATAGTGTAATTAATTTATCTAACTAATTTCCTACCAATGGATACTAATCCTATATTTTACTTTTTTATATAAATGAGACAAAGAAATTTTAAAAGTTAAATCACAAAAATTTATGTATATTCTTTGATTTTAATTGTATGATTAAGCTACAATAATTAATATTATTAACTTAACTTTTGCTATTTCCAAAAAGAATTTGAGACAGTTTAGTACTAAGCTACTGTTAAAGTAGCCCAGTAGCACACTCACTCAGATAATTATGATGAACATTTTTATAACACATACTCTTTGCCTAAAACTTTATGTATATTAAGTCTTTTAATACAAGAGCATTGTGATAGGCTCCTCTGTTTTTTAGATGAGTAAACTAAAATACAAATAACTTATGTGACTACTCAAGATCAGATAGCTGGGGAGCTGGGCTTTAAATTCAGGAATTCTGTTCCCAGATCCCTTTTGCTACACTGCCCCAAGATAGAAATTATTTTTTCCTCAAATATCTATCCAGGATATTGGCAGGTAATCCCCGGGCAGTACTAGGTCATCAAAGGCTGTTTTCATTACGTCCTATAGTGGTTTCCTCATGTGCATATGAAAATAAAAGTGAAAAAAAAAAACGGAGAGGACAATTTTCTTTTTAAAGAGTGGGGCCTGGGATTTGTATTTTTTTTGTCAAAAACCATTGGCAAAAAATCATTCTTACTTAACTACTGCAGTGGAGGCTAGAATTCCTGTTGCTAAAATGCAGGGGTTCTGTTATCCAAGAAGGAGAGAGCAGATTCTAAAGGTTGGCTGATCAATAATCTTTACTGTCTATCATACTGGAAGTAGAAGTCCAAAAGAGTTTGGGAAAATATCTTTAAACAAATATTTTATATATTGCTTATAAACACCGATGCTTAAATGAGAAGTCTCAAAAGTACTTTTGCTTTTCTTCCCTTGTCTCCCACACAACAGTGGTCCTTGTTTTGTTTTTCACATTTTACCTGAGTTATTTTTTAATGTATATTCTTTCTTCATTCTTCTTATTGCTATGTTGGGTCAGACCATTTTTGTCTTTCCCCTTTTAATTGGCCTTGCTCCACTCATATGTTCCTGTTCTCACACCTGCCAGAGTGGTCATTTGAAATGCAAGTTGAATTAAATCATTCTCCTCTTGAAAATCTTCAGTGCTTATCTTCTGTAGTTTAAAATAAAATATAAACCGTGGCCTACTATATTATATCCTTCATTTTTTATTCCTATTTGATTTTTACTACTTTGATAATCAGAAAGTGTGTGCAAGTCATATTTGTTTTTTTCCAAAGATATTATCTTATTTCCTTATTTTAGCATTATTATTTTCTCTTCCTAAAAGCCATACTCACTCACCCTTACCTTAATGTAGAAATCTGTTATACTTACTTCCATCTCATGCTTAAGTTCTGTGAAGTGATCAATCCCTTGACCATAAGCAGTTTTCAGTCAATTACATCTTTGTTTTCCCCTAGAATTTTGAATTTTATGCCTTCATTAGCATTTTTCTTCTGTATTTGTAATTAATCATTTACTCTTTTTGCTCTCTAACTTCATGAGTTCCATGAGGGCAGAGATAATGTTAACATATTTGTAAAAAAATTTCCAGCATACAACACAGTAATTGGCACATAGTAATTGAAACAAATGGGAGGGGAATTGTAAAGGGATGAAGTGAGTCATTGAAATTTATCCTAAATAGGAAACAAGATGCTTCATTCAGGATGCTGTATGCTAAGACATTTATTAGGTTTTTTTCTTTTTTGACTGAGAGCATGAATAAAAAACTTATTCTTGGTACTTGCCCAATTTAAAAGTGCTTTCATATATTATCTCATAGGTTATTCAATAGTTAGTAAAGCCTTAGTGACTTTTTTAGTAAGAAATCTTATTTACTTTTCTTTTTGGTGATTGAAATACTTTATGTATATAACATTCTACCTTGGATGTGCGTGTTGTAGAACTCTGACCTACTTACAGCACATTTTGTATCACAGTGGATGACGTAGTAGATGAAAGTGATGACAACGATGATATTGATTTAGAAGCTGAAAATGAAATGGAAAATGAAGATGACCTAGATCAAAATTTTAAGGTTAGTAAATTTTTATCATTAGTCACCTTTATAAATTGTATACTTCTGTTGTAAAACAAAAGTTTGTGTATACACACACACACACACAATTAGTTTTATCCACATCTTTTTTGTCATGAATGATTTTGGACACTAAGTGGTTGAAAAACTACTGTTGCTCTAGTCCACTGATCAGAAAAGGGCCCTAAAGAAACTTTTTTACTCTTTTTGACCAGAAAGATTTTATTTAACTCTTCTGATGTAGATTTTGAAATCTAAGGAAAGTGGTTTGCTACTCTATTGTGGAAACTTATCACAAAATACATTAATTTCTGTCAACACAGTCTTTTTGGAATACATAAATAGGAAAATAGCCTATAATGGATGCATTTTTATAAGAATTTGTATTTACTTAATGTTTCTTAGGTTTTACATAACTGGAAAAGGAAGAAATTATTTACTGATGAGAAAATACAAAATTATTGTCACATTACCTGAGGTGTAGGTAAAAGAAGCAGGTGGGTGTCAGAATTGTATGGCACCCCTGAAAGCTCAGAAACTCTGTTTTATGTTATTTAATGGTAGAGAGAGGCTACTATTGTGTCTGCCGAAAATGGTCTCTTTAATTTGTCAACCTTTTAGCTTATTGTGTGGTTTGATTTTCTGGGGCAGGAGATTAAGTTGTCTCCTGCCTGCTTGGGCTTTTTCTTTTTAAATCTTGGACTATTGAACGGAAATAGGATACACTAAGTATTCAACTCTCTAGAATTTAAGATACTGAAAATTTCTGTCCTAATAGCATATATATCTATATCTCAATATCTCAGCTTTGTTGTAGTTCTAACATGATCACCAAGGCATGCTTTGATAAAATTGTCAAATTAGACATGTTGATGTCTGCACCTGACCCCAAGAAGGAAAATAGTGTAGGCTTTGATGTTCAAGGCAAGGCATTTGGGATAACTTCATTTTTGGTTCTGAACCTGATATAAGTGAAAGAATTACTAAAAATCCCAATTCAAATTTAAATTCCTTTTGTAAAATGTTCTTTAGTAACAGGAGCTATATAAAAATAGTCCTTTTGGATTCTTTGGAAAGTGAGTATTTGGGGGATATAAAGTTTCCCAGATTAATATTAAATTCTCCAGATTAATCTTTATCTTTCAAATTCTGTATCTTTTTTTGGGGGGGTGGAATAAAGTTTTTTTGGAAAACAGTTACACTTAGTTATTGATATAATAATAATGGTCTGTGGTTACTTTCCCACTACATTGGCAGCATTGATTATTATTTTTTTAAATTAATTCATTAAATATGGACTTAATAGGGGGAAACATGGAACCAGGGGGAACCCAAGGGGAGAAACCATGGAATGGTATCAGCCTTGGCTTGCTCTGTGAATATACATTTATTCTTGATTGTTTGATAAAATACTGTATCTTTTTTTTTTTTA